>ML812644.1:46106-64562 GCA_009831015.1 Picea engelmannii
CATCGCTCACACATAAGATATCCACAGAGATAGATTTTCACGAGGAAACCCATAAAGGGAGAAAACCTCTTCTTCTTCGAAATGATAAGCAATATTTTAAGTTATGTACATCATCTATAATTTAGAACCAACTCAATGTGAGGGTACTACCTCTGTCTTACAATCTCCAACTTGTTTGAGAGCACCAACTCTCTGATTTCTCTAGCACCCACAAGAAGGAAGCACCAACTCCCTGAGTGTTCTAGCACCAACTGGATGGAAGCACCAACTTCCAGTTACACAGAAACCAACCTGTATAAAAGAGAACAATTGGTCTCCCTTGCACCACCCTGCCACCCTGGTTTTTCTGGCTGCAACCAGATGGAAGCTGCAACTTCCTGTGTTCAAGCACCCACTTGAACCTCTGAGGACAACAGTCCTCCCTGGCACCTCCCTACCACCCTTATTAAAAATAAATGATTGAATAACCAATAACTCAGATAAATCAAATCTTACCACTTCTTCATTGTTCTGCAATTCTTCTTTGCTACATTATTCTTCTGCTCTGTTCATATTTGGCTTGACTTGTTGTCTTTGTCCATCTATTCTTTCTTTGTCCTTCTCATGCTCTTTGATATGTGTACATTCTGCTCTCTTCCCCTTTTCTCTTATGTTCAGGTTATGTTCCTTATCTCTGAGCTTTCTTCACACTGCACATACTATAGTTTTACCTTTCTACAGTTCAACTCATTTTTATTTTTATTTTCAGTCAGAACAACCAACCACACACAGTTTCGATGTTTTTATTTTATACACTACATTCACAGCCATTACACTTCAAATCTTCTTAGGCAAAAGAAAACGTCTTAGTAACTGAAACGCCAACCGATCAAGATTCATGGATTAGTTTTGCTAACTATTTGTAACTCATCAATTAACTGTGAGATGGAACGGTAGCCCTCCTATCATATTCAAGTTCACCTGCACCGTTGGATTAAAATGATGGATCTTGTGCTTATTTTTCCATTTCTTAATTCGGCATTTCGGCATTTCGACATTCCTTGTGATGAGATAACTTGATGCTCCATGTCGCGAACCCCAAAACTCCGAAAAAAAGAGCTTAGTTGTTAGCGCCTTTCGCAATTTCGCATTTCGGCATTTTGCAATTTTGGCACTCTTGATGTGAGAGTTCTTGACAAGTCCACCTCCCGGTCTACGAAACTCCGAAATGGAGTCAGATAAACTTTTCAATTTTTCGCACTTCGCAATTTCAAACTTCCTGTCGTGAGAGTCCTTGACAACTCCAACTCTCGGTATCCAAAATTCCGGTAGATGTGCCTGTTTCGGGATTTCGGGGTTTCATATTTTGCGACTTTGGGACTCCTGTGTTGGAGAGTCTCGACTCTTGAATTCTCAATCTCTCGGTATCTAAAACTCCAGTAGATGTGCCTATTTCAAGATTTCTCATTTCGTCATTTCGCGATTTCTGTGGTGAAGTGTTTCGACACTTCAACTCCCGGTAACTGAAACCTACACCAAAAGGTGTTTTTCACATTTCGGCACTTCAGCATTTCACATGTTGCAAATTCGAGAGGTTAGGGACCCCATTCCTTTGACTTTCCAATCAAGGAATGACGATCTTTCACCACGTGTCCTATGGACCCAACGGTCCAGATCTTATCGAAACTTCACGAGCCTTTGTCGTGTCTGATCAATGGTCCAGATCAATCCTTGATCCGACGGTTAGAAATATATCGTGAATTCACAAGTCTTCGTTGTGCCTGATTTTAGATTTCGACGTTTCGCATTTCGCGACTTCGGGACTCCTGTGGTGAAGTGTTTCTACACTTCCAACACCCGGTATTCGAAACTCTGAAATGGAGTTAATTGACATGCTCTGACCTTTCTCATTTCGAGATTTTCTGCCATGCAATCATCGTTGTGTTGTTGGTCTTGCCACTTTCTCTTGTTCATCATCATCGGGTTGAGCTTGCCATCAATGACAAACAAATACTCTGCCTTCTATTCTGAAAACATGCCAACAAGGTGTACAGTTGAAGGAATTAGGAGGCACAGAATTCAAAGGGATGATCAATGGGAGCCGACTAAATATGTATAAGGACAGTCAACCACCCACAACATGAAATCNGCGCAGCTGGAAAAAAAAAAAAAAAACACAGTATACCAAAAGGTACCAACAGAGGTACAGTGTGAAGAAACGAGAAAGAGAACGCACACTTAGGAATACAAACCATCCTAAGACAACACAAATGGTTGGTTCACAATGGAAACAAGTGGGAAAAATAAAGACGACAAAAGAAGTATTAAATGACGAGGGCAAGTGGACTTGAATGCTGGCAAGGACCGACAGGACGTCGCATTAATCACGCCAACAGGAGATGACGAGGGGGAGTAATGGCAAGTACGAAGGAGCCGGAGGTTCATTGAATCCATAATAAAGGTAGTGTCTTCGAAAAGATTCATACGATGCCCATACAAAGCAGGGACGCGGGAGCCAAAAGCCTATTGCGAAATAAGAAGATACTGAGAGCAATGCAGCATATGAAGCATAGAGAGAAGTTCACAGAGGTTGCAGAGACCACTAAGCTCGGAGGATGATTGAATTTCATCTCCATGGCACCGCCCAAACAAGCTGAACCAAGCTAGACTGCCAGAAAATATAGAGTTAGGACCAGAGCACAAGTACAATCGCAGGAAAATGAACAACCGCTAGAAGTCTTCAATGTAGAAAAACTCCCATCACTGGATACAACACCAATTAATCCCACACCCATTGTGGAGGAAACCCAACAAACAACCCCAACAAGAATGAATGTGGATATGTCGATAGAGGATCAAGGTCGACAAAACGAGGGCACGAGCAGCCAGGCACAACCAGGAAACCTGAAGAATCCCTGAGAGTCAATGGGATGGCTACAAATCAGGAAGCAGCGGTCGAGCCAGACGAATATCAGAAAACCATGTCGGACCATCCATAGGAGGGAGCAGTGGAAGATGTCACAGGCTAGCCAGAACAGTATGTCGAAGAATGACCAATGGAGGTTGGAACCTTGAGTCAGCCACCACCACAAAAGGACAAGCACATAGTACATAGGTCACCGTGCAAACAACCCACCGCAGAAATTGTGTTGTCGTGCATACCATAAGGGGTACAGGTGAAATCAGACTTACTAGGTTATGTTGAGAAGCTAAAATACTCAGACCATGATGTAACAGACATAGATAAGTTCCCGGAGTTCAAAAATCAAGTCTACCTACAGACTGTGGGTCTAGATCCATTTGGGGCACCGGTTCATCAACCACTCTAGTGAGCAGCAGGATTGGCCAAAACTGGGATTTTAGATCTGCTGGAACTACCACACTTTGGCAAAGGACAGTACGCAACTAGTTGCATCAAAAAATTGTTGGCAGTCACACATGGCAGAGATATATGGATGGAAAAGCTCATCTCAATAGATGTAGAGTTTATTGTGCACATCACAAGGTTGCCATCACGGGGCATGGATCCCGCACAGTTTCTTGACGACAAAACAAAGGAGAAATCACTCATTGAGGAGATGAAAAAGAAATACGACACTGACAGGGGGATGCGCAGAATCATCATCAAATGAATCATTGACGTCGTGACAAAGATGAACACAAAAATCATGGCCTGCAAGTTGCTCAGAAAATTCCGCAAGGAGAAAGTCCCGGTCGGGGTTGTTGCAGTTGCAGCACAGTGTGTCGAGGGCACCACAGTCAGTTGGGCCCCTTATCTTTTGAATTTGTTTCTATATGACTACAAGAATGCACAGGTTCTGGGAACAAAATCTCATTACTCATGGTTGCTCATGCTGATAGCCATCATGGGATGGAAGGAACCGAAATATGTATTTTTCGCCACCAGACCCAAACCCAATCATGGAGTGAGATATTTATCGCTTGACGCCGCTTCAAATGCCAGGAACATAAATATGAATGCAGGTATTTTCGAAGGATATCTCCGCGACTTACAGGAGACCATCGCCAACTTATGGAGAATAACACCGCAGGTTGTCACATACTATAGAGACATAGCTAACTTCAAGGCCACTCGACATGCGATGTGGATCTAGGCGCGGAAGGACCCCAACAAGAAGTGGCTATAACTACGCTATTGCATCATGGAAGGTGACATAGAAATGGCCATCAAAGATTGGGAAGACGACTAGAGGATTCCAGTCCTCACTCCAGACATACCTAATAGGATAGAGGACGAGGAAGAAAGGCAAGAACATACAAGTGCCGAAGAGGTAGGGTAGGGAGAAACACAACCCCAAGAAGTCCCAGTGCCCAAGAAACCAAGGGCGGGCCAGGCCAAGCCAAATCAGACGAAAGGGGGGACATCTAAGATAGAAACCCAGAAAGGGAAGAAGAATAATAATACACAGGTGACCTAGGTACTACAGAAACAGGTCGAGGCTGTTGATTTTTCATAAGCATTAGGTTAAGCATGAAGTTCATTCCATTTTATCATTTAACCATAACCATAAATGTTGCAGCAACCAAGATCACAAGAATAAACACCATGCACAAGAACACAAGATGTATCCTGGGAAACCCTTCTCAATAAGGGAAGAAAACCCAGCCAAATCCTTTGCTATAATCTTCAAGATAAATACCCTTACCACCAAAAATATAGCACACAAGAGGGTGCTCAAACCCTATAAATATAGCGCCCAAGAGAGGTGCGCACCTTTTGCCAAGGAAGTGTACTTGTTGAAATTTCCAAACTCACAAGGAAGATATGATTCCACAATGGGGAATCATGCCTTACTTATATTAGACTTGACCAATCAACAAAGGTGTCTATTGGCTCAACAGGGATGACCTCTCTAAGTCACTTTATAATATATTATTATTATTATTATTATTATTATTAACAATATTAATTATCTTTTACATTTATTATTAGTTACATTAAGGTGGTGCCGACCTGTACCCTTTAGGGTTACAGGAAGCCCTGACTCTTGAACAACACATAAAAAAGGATTTGATACACCCACTAGGGGCACATCCATATGGATTCCATAGCTCTAGTTCACTGCATTACACAGAAGAATCAAATCTACACACGTTCACATGTGCTCATCCACAGACACGTCCACTCTACAGATATTCATTCTCACTACCTCACACAGGAGAATCGTCTGGAGTTTTCTCATCAACTCTGCTGCTCAGAGGAGGATAACACATCATATTCATTTATGTTCACATGATGATGCGCCCAACACTTTTGGTATTTCACATGTTCACCTTGTGCTCAGCCACAAGCACGTCCAACTCATCAGATCATTTTTCCAGCTAGATAATCATCTAGAGTTCTTCTCACTCTCTTCATGGAGGAGGTCATATATATGTTCCTAGCTCTGTCTTGGGTCGGAACCACGAACCCTTCTTAGGGGATTTCTGTCAAGTTTGTAAGATGAGAGAAAGGATTCGCATAGCTTCAATGATCCACACCTCACGGGTTTGTAAGCTAGAGAATGTCTCACATAGTTACTTTCATTAACACTCCCTCTCAGCTAGGGAGGCATTCTTTATCATGCCAAGTCTCGCACGGATGTATTTTGATTTTTGTCTTAGCTGGAGTTATCATCACTCCCTCTTAACTAGGGAGCCATTCTTCACAAAGTTAATTTGGTGAAGATATTTGCAATTTTCTCATGTGTATGAATTTTCTCTGCATCATATCTCTAGAATAAGTGTATTTCATCTCATCGTATTTCGATCCATTAGAAAACGCTGGGTTCTCATGGCTCATAGGATCCATCTCATGGTAAAGTAAATCTGGAAGAATCTTTCTGAGGCCACATTGCTTTGTACACTTGAGGCTTATATACTCTACCTTTGTAGTACTCAAGGCCATAGATTTTTGTTTCCTGTTGTATCAAGAACCATGGTAGCATATCAATTGTGCTTCATATATATCTCAATACATGTTGTTTGTCTAGTAAGGTTGTCTTAGTTGACTCATGAAATGGCTAGGCACATTTACTGCATGGTATGAATCAAGTCTAGTGTTGACTAGATACATCAGTGATCCAATCAGTTGTGGATCAGTCTCATCTAATTCATCATCAATCTTCTTCTTTAAATCCATCATGGTGGATTTTGCTTTCTATCATACTGTAATTCTTTAATATTTTCACTGTGTAGTTTTCCTTGATTCGGGAAAATTTCATCGGTCCTCTGTCATACTTATTGTCCCAATAAGTAGTGCATCATACTCAGATTCTTCATCAGAAGTCAAGAATTACTTGTAACAACACTTTCTGAAAATTTCATTAGTATTAGGTTCTCGTTACCAACACTGTAACGATATAGGTTTGGATCAATAATACTCTTACTGAAATCCAATCTTGACAAAAATCGATCTATATGATATAGTTTCCAACTCATGGATGGTAATAAGGATGAAAGTGTATTGGGTTCACTTGGTCAAGTGTCTCATCATAGAAAACTCCCTATGTTTATGAGAAAACATCTGGCTATAGATCGTGTTTTGTAATTCTTGACACTTTCATTAGTTGGATGCTTGATCTTATAGATCCACTTGTAAGTTACCACAGACTTCTCTTTTTCAACGTCTCTACTTGACTTTGATCTGTCTCTGACTAGGGATGTCGATTTGGAATGTTTATGAAGATTCAATGTATCCTTTCTTTCTAAAGGATCTAGTTTGGACTTCTTTTCTTTGGGTACATAAAGATATACTGGACACCTAAATGATTTGAAGTGCTCAATCTTTAGACTTCATTCTAATGAAGACTTTTGTTCTGCACATATATTGTGTCATGCATGCTTCTGTCCAAGGAATCCTAGTAGGATTCTAATCATGCATCATTGGTTGACTCAATGATGGTTCTATTATTCCTTTTTCTTAAATAGTTTTGACTTTCTTTGATTCAAGTGACTCCCTTTGAAGGATAAGTGTCTTCTATTGTTATTTGTATGATGAACAAGTTAAATATGATTTGGACTCCTGTACCAAGGATAATGGTACAAGTCTTTGAGAGTTATTGTACTAGGAACCACATCCTTCATTTATTTGAAAAAACAATCAACTATAAAATTAGAGATCAAAAGATTTACCTAGATGTTGTCATGCCTTTTAGAGGAAATATTTCTCCTCTCTCTTCTCTTCACTCTTTTGAGGTGGATCTGGATCAATGTCAGCGGTGGAAGCATATTGTCTTTACTTCTTCCTGTTTGGACAGTTTCTTGCAATGTGTCCATACTTGTCACATCTGAAGCACTGAATTTTTGAAACATCTCTTCTTTGATAGTTTGGATTGGATGAAGACTTTTCATCTTTAAATGTTTGCCTAGAATTTATTTTGAATTTTCCTCCCTTCTTTGTATGAAGTGCAAGAGCATGATTTTCTTCTGAGGAATCTTCCACTCCTCTATTTCTAAGTCTAAGTTCTTCTTGAGTGTATTATGTCCATAGGCGCTCAAAGGTTGGTAGAGATTCTCTTCCACTGATACTCTGAATAAAGGGCTCCCGTGATTTTGGAAGATTTTTGAGAGTGGTTAGAACAAGTTCTCTATTAGACATGATTTCCCCAATGGTCTCTAATTGTTCTTTGATCTCTGATAACTTCATAAAGAAGAGTGAAACTGTGTCTTCCTTCGTCATCTTGGTACTTTGAAGTTGGCTCTTTAAGGTAAGAGATATGAGAGTGTTGTCACTTTCAAACATTCCTTTTAAAGTCTTATAAATGTCATAGGTTGTCTTCAGATTGGAAATACGGGGCAAGAGGTGATCTCTTACTGAGTAGATGATTATTTTTCTTGCTTTGACATCTTCTTCTTTTCTTATTTTCTTCTCTACATCTGTAGCTATGTCTGGTAGAGTTTTAGTTGTTACATCCAAGAGGTCATCTTATTCAAGAGTGACTAGAATATTTGATTTCCAGGGACTGAAGTTTCTTTCTCCATCAAGCCTATCTTCTACTAAGGTTTTGTTCTTAATTTGATTTGTTTCTTCAATTCCTTGCTGATTGGATTTTGAGAACCTAATGATTAGGTTATATTTTCAATCTTGGATTATATTGGACTTATGAATTCCAACAATTAACCGGATAACGTTTCTTCAGAAATCCAGAATTGATATTCTGCAAGAAATTTCGGCACCCTAGAAACCCTAGGGCCAAAAATCAAAATTTCTTGGAATTTTGTTTTGAGATATTTTGGAGATGCGTTGGAAGAGGTCGTACTTTTCTATGCCAAAAGTAGCCCCAACGTCCAAGTATTAAGAGATGAAACTTTACTGAGAAGGAGGTCGTGTGGATTTTTTGTAAACCCTAGGAGGGTCGTACGGTTCTGCAGAAGAGGAGAGATGGTTGATAAAGGTTTGTATCTTGTGAAATGGGTTCTTCAAGACCTATGCTATGATACCATGTTGATTTTTCATAAGCATTATGTTAAGCATGAAGTTCATTCAATTTTATCATTTAACCATAACCATAAATGTTGCAACAACCAAGATCACAAGAAGAAGCACCATGCACAAGAACACAAGATGTATCCTGGGAAACCCTTCTCAACAAGGGAAGAAAACCCAGCCAAATCCTTTGCTATAATATTCAAGAGAAAGACCTTTACCACCAAAAATCTATCACACAAGAGGGTGCTCAAACCCTATAACTCTAGTGCCCAAGAGAGGTGTGCACCTTTTGCCAAAGAAGTGTACTTGCTGAAATTTCCAAACTCACAAGGAAGATATGATTCCACAATGGGGAATCATGACTTACTTATATTAGACTTGACCGATCAACAAAGACATCTATTGGCTCAACAGGGCCAACCTCTCTAAGTCACTTTATAATATATTATTATTATTATTATTATTATTATTAACAATATTAATTATCTTTTACATTTATTATTAATTACATTAAGGTGGGGCCGACTTGTACCCTTTAGGGTTACAGGCAGGTCTGACTCTTGAACAACATATATAAAAGGATCTAATACACCCACTAGGGGAACATCCATAGGGATGCCATAGCTCTATCTCACTTCATTACACAGAAGAACCATATCTACACACGTTCACATGTGCTCATTCACAGGCATGTCCACTCTACAGATCTTCATTCGCACTGCCTTAGACAAGAGAATCATCTGGAGTTTTCTAGTCAACTCTGTTGCTCAGAGGAGGCTAACGCATCATATTCATTTATGTTCACATGATGATGCACCCAACACTTTTGGGATTTCACATGTTCACCTTGTGCTCAGCCACAGGCATGTCCAACTCATCAGATCGCTTTTCCTGCTAGATAATCATCTGGAGTTATTCTCACTCTCTTCATGGAGGAGGTCATCTCTACGTTCCTAGCTCTGTCTCAGGTAGGAACCACAAACCCTTCTTAGGGGATTTCTCTCAGGTTTGTAAGCTAATATAAAGGCTTCACATAGCTGCAATGATCCACACCTCACAGGTTTGTAAGCTGGAGAATGTCTCACATAGCTTCTTTCATTAACAGAGGCAGCACAGGGGACTACACCAAGTCCTGATCCACAAGAACCAGGCCTGACTAAGCGACCAGTGACTCAGACGGGGGGTGAGCGCAAGAAGATGAAGGCACATAGAACACTTCGACAGTACACGATCACATAGGATGATGCAGAAATGATAGCTGAAATCGTCCAGGATCGTACATCCGGGGCTTTTGAGAATGTTGCACACCACAGGGACATAATTCAAGAGGAGATGGAAGACATGCGACAGTTCCTCAAGTAGATCTGAGAAGTGCAGGAAACTAGCAGTAGTATAAGAACATGGTCGTCAACATCACAGAAAGGAGGAGAACCAGAAACAAGTGAGAGGAATACAGTCCACATAATACCGCAGTCGAGTGAAACATTTCACATTACACCCAACAATATGTTGTGCATGGACAAGATCGTGGGGAAGACACCCCTAAAATACTTGGCTCAATTACAGTTGTTATTATCGTGGATACCATCCAAGGCTCTACATAAACTACAGGTTAGTGTTACCCAAGAGGTACAGTCTCATGCACGCACAGACACAGCCGAATTACAACATCTAACGGATAAACGGGACGAGCTGGAATTGATATATGAACATGCCAAGATCGAGACCAAAGAGGAGAGGGAACGCGTGAACGGATTGGAACAAAAAGTGGTCAGAGCTTACGAGAAGATTCCAAAGACCGTGCAGAGGGCCGAACTCACAGCAACAGAGAAGATTGATCAGATTGCACAGAAAATCGATCAATATAAGTAGGATATCGAGAATCTCCGTGAGAAGCTCACACCTACCACTCCACTGGAGGTAAGGGAGCAAATGAAGAAGGAGGCAACAAAGTAGATACAGGAGGTAGAACAATAGATCCACGCAGCGACCGACCTATTTGACAAAGAATCCCAACTCTGGACAAAGCTGGAAGAGGATCAACAGGTCCAACAGTGGGATAAGGAGTAATAAAGGATAAGCGCAGCTTTCCAAGACCTCAAGAAGAGGCAGAAGACAATGTCCATCACGGAGCACGTCAAAGGGGCGTAGGATATGAAGAGACTACAGGTAGAACTCACCACTTCCTAGACGCAGAAAAATGAGTGCCAGGCTCAAATGGAACCACTCCAGGAGAGAGTAGTAGAGGTCATTGCATAGGTAGAGGAAGCCAAGAAATACATGGCACAGACCCAAACAGAGTGTGTAGAGTTGATCAACGACGAGATTGCAGTACAGACAGTAGATGCACTCAAGGAGAAGACAGCGCAGGCCCAAATGCAAGCAGCGGAGCTCAGGGAGAAGTTCCAGGAAATCACCAGGGAGATCGACAAAGCTCACAAAGGTTAGGTGGCTCGGGACGAGCCATATGTCAATGTTAGGCGCCTATTGGAAGCAGACCAAAGTAGAAAGAAAGGTTATTTTGGGAAAGAAGGCATGCACGAGGAAAGCGACAGCTGGAAGGAAGAGCAACACATGCGCACGCATGGAAGACCTAACGACGTTAGGGTTAGGGTTTTGGCAATACATTGTAATGGTTGGTGAGCCAGAAACGTATAAATATAGGTACCTAGGTCTCATAGAGAGAAACAAATGAGTGGAGTTAGCAGAGAGAGAGGGGACTGGAGAGCAAGGAAATAAAGTAGTCATGTTTTGATAGCTAGTCATGATATTTTTCTATATGACCTAATTTTGTAAGTTGTTGAGCTGAAGAGGAGTAAGGAGGGTAGATCTTGAGAGTTAGATCGCAGGCTGAGGAGCCTGGTGCGATCTAGTCCGCCTCATAATAGATCTCAACTCGACTGAGAAGTGTTGTAAAGCGTGTGACGCTGTAGTTTTGGAACTACTATAATAAAAGAGCTAAGAGCCATATCTTTGTGGACGTAGCCCAAGGGGTGGGTGAACCACGGTAAAACCTATGTCATGTGATTGAACGTATGTGTTTCTTTACTATCTTCAATAGTTGTTGATTTACTAAATGAATGAGTTGATTATATTTCATGCATAATTGTGAATGATTGTTTATTGCATTAATAAGTTAAGTAGAACCCTCAGTGCACATTTCCCAGATCCCCACTTAATCCCGGGCTGCAAACACATGAGTATTGCAGCCACCCATTAAGACTATCTCGGGTGAGACTGCACAGTGCACTCTGTGCGTTGTGTTGCCTTCTGGTTTACCAGGAGGGCCGATAGTTTTAGAGGCTTTGTTGGAACCCCAAACATACATGAACCCTGGGTCACTCAAGATAAGGATATAAACTTAGATAAATAAATAGTAACCAACAATCGTATTTACTCCAGTTTAAAGTTGATGGGAGCATTGTGTGTGCTCGGTTACTTGGGCACGATTTTGTTGGGTCCCTTGTTTGGTAATTCTCGAAGTGATGTGTACCCACCCATTCATCTGAAGCTTGTGTTCAAAATATTGAATGTTGTTTTTGGTTCAATCATTATGTTGATTGTATAAAAGTGACACCTATGTTCAAAACGTTTGAGGCCCGAAAGAGTGATAACGTCCAGAATGATTGCATTGAATAATGGCTAAATAAATGATCGATATGAGTTGATTGTCAACATTGTATGTGCTCCTGTTGATTTTGAAGGATTAAGTGTTGGAGTTAATGTTATGGTCGTGGCTCAAAGGCTATTGTGGTTTCCTATAGCGATTATAATGTTGTTCATTATGACTATCATATAATGATAATGTGGATACAATGGTTACTTTGATTAAGTAATTATGGGCATATAGTTTATTGTGTAAAATAATTTGGAAGCCAACAAGCAAATTTGTCAAAGAAAATACCAGTTTGGATTATTGTTTTGGAGAAGGAACACTTGTTAAACTTTGAAATTCTGGACAGAGATATGTTTTGATTGCATTTAAGGTAGCATGTTTTGATTTGTTTTCACTTGAAAAATATTCATATCGATTCCCTATCATTCTATTATTTTTCCCTAATTACATTCCCCTCATAATCCCGATTTCAATTATTGCATCCATGTTCTGTGATATAAATTCAAAAGGAAAAGTATGTGTAGAAGCGACAAAGGGATAACATAGCAAGGGTTGGTGAATGATATTTTGATATTTTTATACACAGTAAATTGTTGGTTAATTGTTGAACAGTATTTGTATATTTATCCCCTATCATTATAGCACTTTTCGTTGATTACACTCCCTCCATATTTTCCATGAACCCTATCACCACCTGTTCACATGGAAATTAATGAATGGTTTATTATGGATGGATTTGCATGTATCTCGTGTCAATTTTTGAGCCAATTTTTTATTCATGTAAGCAAAGTGTCATGTATGGCTTATTAAGAGCTTCGTTACTGACAAACTGCTGCTACAAGATGAGATTTTTCAGCAGGGGAAACAATGGCCGAAATAACAGAGGCCTGGGAAATTGGAACTGAGGCCATAGGAGGCCTAGATTTTCTATCCATTTTGACGTTGATTCTCAAGAATTGAACTAGTTGTTCCAAGTTGGGTTCTTTAATTGGGTTGGCCATGGAATAATGCACCCTCGACCAGAAATACCCCCTTTTCAGCATCCTCATAATATCCCTGGCATTCTCGTTCCTCCACATGTGTCTTTGCAGTCGGAAGTCCCTGCAAATGATGGTTGGAAAGAGATCGTCAACCATCCTATCTCTCACCATCGTGGTTGGCCCATTATGTCGTTGCCTTTACCACCACCTATCAATCTCAATGTCTAGATTACCCATGTTGGTTCGCCAGTTCAGTCTTCACACCCCAGTAAGAGATTAAAAATTGATATTCCCCAAATTGTGCAAGACAAAGGAAAAGTAGTTGCCTCCCCTTCTTCTCCCTCCAATGATTCCTCGAAATATGTGTCTTCCCACATGCATTTGAAGGATGATTGTTCCCATGTGATCAGCGAGATACAACACCAAGAGTCTAATCAACCACGGGCTACTTCCGAGAAGTCTAAGGGAAACAACAATGAAAAAAGGAAAAATTCCTCACAAAGTGGCAAATATGGGTTTTAGATTATGTTTTCTATGATTTCAGTTGATGAAGACAATGCTTAGTGGTTTTCAGTATTTTTTGACGACAAGCTTTGTTTTGATTTTTTGTGGATAATGTGGACATATACATTCATTTTTGGATATGATATAAAAAAAAATTGATATTTAAATATCCAGTTTGAAATATATTTAAGGGAGCTACAAGGGTGGCATATGGTCAAAATGATTATCCTTTTTGTCTTATATTTCATGATTTGAAAGGAAGAAATGACGGAAGTCAGGAGGGGTCCCACCTACCTAGTTATTATTAATTAAGATCTTTAACTATATTATTATTATTCATTTCTCCTAAACTAATTAGTTAAGTTAAATCAACTTAACTAAACAAAGTAATTGAACTACTTCAACTTATTTGGAAAGAATAAAAGTTGAATGAGAAGAAGAAAAAAAGGGGGGATAGAAAGAGAAAGCAAGACTAAAGTTTGTTCTTTGGTTGCATGMGATAGTTTTAGTTTTCATTCATTTCTGAGTTTATTCAAAGCCTAATTCTCTTTTTGRYAGYARGGTYTTATTRTAGACAGCAAGGTTCAAGACTAAACCAAACTTTCCAGACGCTTGTTTTAGAGGTGTTGATCCATCCTTGATAATTTGTGTATTCTTGTGTGTTTGTGAATTAAGTTTCATGGCTGATAAAGGATATCTTCCAGAGTCAAAATGACAGCAGTTTGTGGCAAGTTGATCCAGATTATTAATTTCAGTTTTACTTTAATATCATAGTCTTTTTGTATGGTGTTCATCGGGGATCTCTAAATCAAACTTTGGTCCATGCCCTCGCAGGGGTTTTGTAAAGAGAAAAATACTTTTGATATCTCAGAATGAAATAAAATCAGATTTCTATTATTTCTCATATATGTGTATTTGTAACTTGGTTACTTTTCACTTTTTGATCTCCATGTTTACTTTATCATAAAATCTRTGTACATTACAGTAACTTATATAAATTTTATTTTATATTGCAACATTCTTTTCTTTAATAAATCAGCCTCAATCCCTGTAATTAATACTTGTGGATTGGGAGAATGTTTTGAGGCTATAAAACYGCRAGTGACATTCYTGACTATCTTGTCCTAGCCAGGAAAGATCTGAAAATGATTGAGTAAGGTAATTCATACATTTTCCTCAACAAGCCTAGGTGCTAATATCTCACTAACTACCCCTTAATTTTCCTCCATTGTTTAGCCACTAATTTCACTAACTAGGGTGCACTGTTCAAGATAGTTTTGGGACTTCTAAATGGTTAATTTTGTTGTTACATGTCATTGAATGTTACATCCACAAGGTTGATAATTTACTACAGAAAAATCATTTTATTCAGTCTTAAAGTGCTATGTTCAAGTCATACGTGATTACTAAATTCATTGATGATATTGCCTATTGATCTTGTGCTTTATAAGTTGATTTGGATGCTTCATTTTGCTGATATAAACTGTCATCCACTGCTGCAAATTAGGGACAACAAGCTTAATTTTCTGATCCACTTTAACACATAGCATTGCAAGGTGTTTTTCTTGTGTTTCGGGTAGGTACAAGTGCACCAACAGCTATCTTTTCACTTGGTATTCATTCACTTCTCTTCACTTACCTTTTCCAGCCAATTATTTCTTCCATCACTTAATCTTTCGGGCACTTCTTCTTACACTTCATCCTTTATGTTCCCCCTAGGGTCTCCGGGATCACCTCCCAAGAGTGACCTTAGTCACCCCCCAAGTGAGGGACCTACATCAAGGTGACATTGGGTGTAGGATTCCCAAAGTTTTAACACTTGTTTCGTGGTTGGGTCGGGCTTTTCCCAAACTACAACTTGTTCTATAACATTTTGGCATCGTTGCCGGGGAGGATTTTGAATCCTCTTCGTTCCCTAAATGACACTTTTGGCAAGTCTCTTTCCCAAAGCCTTCATCCCGAGCTTGTCTGACGACTCCACTCCAAGAACCTACCATTCTCCTTTGACAAACCTTCTTTAAAGTTTGTCTGGCTACTCCACCTTCCCCGAACCCACCATTCCCTTACTCACCTTTCCCCTACTCTCCCCTTTCATCCTTTCATAAGCCTCTCTCCCCTAGAAACTCCTTTGAAGCGTTCTTCAGGTCGATGGGACTATGGCACCTTGGAATCAACCAAGACCCTGCCATCCCTCATGGAAGGAAATTTTGCATATGGAAAGGGAAAAAGTTGCTAATAAAGCTGTTGAAGAGTTGATGAACCAAGTAAAAAAATTGTTGCATGAATCTGCCAAAGAACAAAAGATGCTTGAAGAACGTGCTTATGAAGAAAGCTTCCAAGAATGTTGACATGTTGAAGATCAAGAGGAGAAGACTATGAGTTATGACCCTTTTGAGGATCTTTCTGACAACCTATTCCACGATCCTGGAAGTGAAGAGGCCTCAGATGCAATTGATCAGCATATTGAGACTTTCATACAGATTGGAAAGCGTCGATGGAACATGAGGCTTTTTACCTTTGACGAAAATCCCATCTATGACGTTGAGGGTAGCCCTCAAACAAAGGATTGGTCTCCGTGCATATATGACTCAGATGTTTGGGATGGTGATGGTGACATGATCACAAATTTGTTCCATCCATTCGAGGACGACCTGACGCAACGTTTTCAAGATGATTTTCAACCACCATACTCAGATTTTGATAGACACCAGGTCGTGGCCGACCCAGAGAAAGCCAAGGTCCATACCACCAAATGAAAGTACCTTCATGTTGAGACTTTGGGCAGGAATTTGCAGACAAAGAAGAGACGTTTCCCGAGTCCGACAGAGGATTTTTCTTCTAAGGTTGTGCCTTACCTCGTTCCCTCTTGTTTGGGATATATTAGGGTTTTCTTTGGATCTCTTATCATTTATCAACCTTCAGGGAGCAATGATCTTCTAAGTGAGGATGAAGATGAGCCATCATCTAGTCCACTCTAGAGATGGATAGATCGGTCTTGTGGTTGTGCTTGCAAGAAAGGGTTCCAAGACGATCAAGACTATGGTTTCTTTTTTCAGAAGGATTTCCTCCCTCTCACCCATCTCCATGATTTTTATTTCATGCTTGATTATATGTTTATTTATTGTCATGATTACTATGTGTTGGAATTATCTTTGTTGTTTCACATGATTAAGCACAAGGGGAAATGTCTTCGTCCATTGATCAGGTGGTTGCACTGGTTCTACGATTTCACCTGATACCTTCGAGACTTAATCTTCAGGGTCCCGGGACCCCATGTAAGTAGGTAAGTTATTTTGATTCCCTGCATTTGCATATTGGTTGCTCATACTAGTTTAAATGCATTTCATTTTCATTTTTCTCTACTTGCATATTGATTCCATGCTTAGCTTAGAAATTTTTGAAAAAAATGTCAAAATTTTATTTTCTAGTTTAGTGGGTTTTGATTATGATCGTATGAGAACAAGGATGAGTAGACCATCCTGCACTTGACAGTTTGATGTTTCCTTGCAGGCACAGCTCTACCAGGAGATGTTGCGGTTCTCATGCACTCTACAGCAAGCACATGTCCCCAAGTAGGAGCCAGATGTTATACCCATTTTGTGGATAACTAATGAGATGATGTCTCGAGGCCCTCAGGTTGCAGATATGGAGTGCCGAGAGACTACATGACCAACAATACCCTTTGCACAGATGGAAAACTCACTCACCACCATAGATGGTCACAGGTTTACAAATGACATCCACCACACCAGCTGGCTTCCAGAAGTTAGTGGACCTTGCTCCATGAGGTAAAGTCAGTATTATGGTGAGCATCATTTCAATACATAAGCCATTTGATTATGTTGTATCTTAGATTGATCTAGATTTCATGATATGTGCTTGGACATTATGCTTTTTGCCCTGCTTCACCTTGGTGGTTGACATTGTACCCTAGTAAGTGGTCTTCTTTGGGAATGAGTTTGCTACTGGGAAATCCCTTAATGAGCCATCGTACCGTCCCTGACCATACTTGCCATTTTCCATCATTATTCCCTTACGTTTCCTTATCGCTTGGGATTTTAGGGTGTATTGATCGAAGAAGGGGTTGTCCCTCGTTCTATGGGAAGAAGGGGCTAAAGGCCCAGAGGGGTTGGTGTTGGGTAAAAGATAAAAGCCATATATAAACCTTCCATATGCTTCGCCCAGGGATCACCCAAGAAAGAAATAAAACATTTATCTTTGAATAAAGGGGACCCATAATATAATAAAGAAATGCTTGAAAGGTGGGTTGAAGAATAGGAGGTCTCATCACGAGCCGACCTATCATGTCCATGGATATCTAGTGGTATGACATTGTCATCATCTGGTCACCAAACCAGGACAATGAGTCTTAGTTGCATGGCTGAGAGAAAGGGGGTCTCATCACGAGCCAACCTTTTCATCTCCATTAGGTATTTGTGGGTGACATTGCCACCAACTGATCACCATGCCAGGGAAATGACCTTCAATCTCTCCTTATGTTATTACGAAAGAAAATATAAAGAACGAAAGATAAAAGGCAAATGATGGGCTTGGGAAAAATGCATTGCGAACGAAGTTACCACACACCCTCTACAAAGGCACCCATGAATGATACATTACGACCCCTAGTATGTCATGAGTTGTATGCACGTTGAGTCTTGACCCCATCCATCTCATACACTTTACATGGCTCAGAGAGGGATCTCTTGGAGCTCTCCTTGGCCTAGGGAAAGATCTACCCAATAGGACACCTTGTCAACCCTCCCATACTTAAGCTTGACAAGTCACATAATGTCTTTGAGCTGTTAATTGTTTGATATAGTGATCTTTAATGCACATGCTTAGATGGATTATTTATTGATTGGATCCACTTATCATGATGTTATGACTTTCAATCCTTGGAGGGTGTGTTCATTTGTCTTTGCAGCACCTATATGGTGGACAAT
>ML812644.1:65468-76929 GCA_009831015.1 Picea engelmannii
TTTTGCCTCGACAAATGTGAAATTTCAACCTTTACAAGCTTTCTCTTTTGGATAGTGACCTTGATGCCTTGGGGGTTATTCTTCCCTTACCATAAATTCTCATTGTTGTACTAACTTGTTTTCTACAACCATTAGGCTGCAGAAAAACACTAACCCTAGGTGTTAATATCTCACTAACTACCCCCTAAATTTCCTCCATTTTTAGCCACTAATTTCACTAACTAGGGTGCATTGTTTAAGATAGTTTTCAGCACCTTTGTATGGTTGATTTAGCTATTGCATGTCATTGAATGCTACAGCCATAAGGCTTATAATTTACTACAGAAAATCATTTTGTAAGAGCTTCATTTTATTCAGTCTTAAAGTGCTATGTTCAAGTCACAAGTGATTACTAAATTCATTGATGATATTGTCTATTGATCTTGTCATTTATATGATGATTTGGATGCTTCATTTTGTTGATATAAACTGTCATTCATTGCTGCAAATTAGGAACAACATGCTTAACTTGCTAATCGACACTAACACATAGCATTGCAAGGTGTTTTTCTTGTGTTTCGGGTAGGTACAGGTGCACAAACAACTATCTTTTCACTTGGTATCCATTCACCTCTCTTCACTTACCTTTTCCAACCAATCATTTCTTCCATCACTTGACCTTATGAGAGACTTCTCCTTACACTTCCCTTCATCCTTTCCATTCCCCCTAGGGTCTTCGGGATCACCTCCCAAGAGTGACCTTAGTTACCCCCCAAGTGTGGGACCTACATCGAGGTTACATTGGGTGTAGGATTCCCAAAGTTGTAGCACTTGTTCCGTGGTTGGGTCGGGCTTTGCCCAACCTACAACTTGCGCTATAACAAGGCTCATTGACAAGTGTAAGAGGAAGTTGGCCTTAGAGTTCGAAATCAAAATTCTTGGCGTGGTGCAGAATGTCTCCCTAGTTGAGTGTTGAAGTTAGAAGCATGGAGTAGACATTCTCCAGAGTTGTCATGCGGATTTTACTGAAGAGAATGGCCCAGACGTAGTCTTATGGACTCGAGGTGTAGAATGTCTCCCTTGTTGAGAGGGAGTGTTGATGTTTGGACAACATCGAGAAGACATTCTCCCAGATTAATAATTAATAATATAATTATTAATTATTAATAATATTATTAATATATACAATAATAACAATAATGAATAGTTATTATAATTATTAGAGACGCATCATTTCATGGATAGTCACCATATGTGCCTTTAGGTTCTCTATATATTTGGCACATTCATCATTGTAATAATGAATCTCACACACATCATATACAACCAATCATAGAATCTATCACATCATCTCATATACATTATTATCTTAATATCTCATATAAAAATTCAACAATAACTTAGTCAACTTAATTTCCAGGGCTCTATCCCTACAAAGGTTTGAACCTAGCCATCATTATGGTGACATCTTATCTCAACTACTAGACCCACAACCTAACGAACAAATGGGGATTAGTTTTAATTATCCATAGTGGTAAAATTACAATTATCAATTAGTAACATTTAAATTATCACAATTACATTAGTAACATTTAAATTATCACAATTACATTAACAAGAAAAAAAAACAATGAACATTTATTTTCACGCAATCAGTGTTTTATTCATTTTCCAAAACATGCAAAGGAAGTTGCGTAACAATTTAAAACTAACATGTGCAATCCAATATATTATATTTTTATTTTAAAAGAAAAAGCTTCTGTCTAAATAATTCATTTTCTAAAAGACGCAAAGGAAGTTGCATAAAAATTAAAAATTAGCATGTGCAATCCAACATATTATATTTTTATTTTGAAAGAAAAAGCTTTTCCGTCTAAATAATCTATCAGAGCATTGAATGAAAGTGCTTGTACATGAGGATAATCCAAACATAATAACTTTATAGCATGAATAAACTGGTCGATAGAGCCTTTAGGTACCAATAAAAACATTTTAAAATGAAACATGATCGTTGGCATTCTTAACTAATGGCTTCGGATTTATAAATAAATAAAAACTATAACCATGAACTTGAATAAGTTCTCTGAATTTAGGCTTTAGCTCCTTGATTAACAATAAAATTATTCTTCCGGGGCTCCCTTTAGCTGGTGGTTATATCTATAAGATGTCCCTAATCGCAACAATCTTATCAACCCTATGAGGGATTCATTCTACTAACAAAGAAAGTTAGCCAACTTAACCTTCTAGCAAGCAATAAAATTAATGATTTACAATGGTTATGGACAATAGTTCTGTACATAAATCACAAATAACATGCAACATGAGGGTGGCTATCTTCAAAACAGTAATTGAAAGGATGCTATATCATGCAACATGTAGGGTGTCTATTTTCCAAACAGTAATTGAAAGCATGCTTCTTTCTTTGCATGTTATGTACATAAGGGCATAAATCATAAACTGATCTCAGCTGCTCCAATGCATGTCTAGTAGAACTCTGCAACACTCGTTGATTCTTTAACTGTCAAATTTGATGATGCATATTTCACCTGCAGATAAGGAACACAAAACTATGAACGAGAAACCTTATCTTGAAGGGATTAGTCTGCATGATGGAAGGACAAATACATAGTTAATTACTGAAATTTACTATTGAGAAGCATATATAATATTTGTTGATTTTATATTGCAAGTTTATAGCTATGACACAAACATGGAACATACCTTTAACTCACAACTTTATCTTCAACATGCTATAGGTGGCTTCAGTAAATCAACCAGAATGCCTTCTTTGGTAGACAATTAGGTTAAAAACTTCTAGGGTAATGGTAAACTTCTCCACAAAGTATAACCCATTTGTTGCACACTGTTTAGTTAAGCCAATGCAAAAATAGAGACACTGGAAGAGGGGTTTATATTAGTATAACAGCGTGATTGCTTACAAAATCCATCTTCTAGAGAAGTGTAATATTTTATATCACTTTACAAACAGTTATAATCTTGAATTCTTTGCGTCATTACTTAAATCATAATTCAGTTATCGTACTTTTCTATACTTACAGATGTATTAATCATTACTCTTGTTCTCCCACCGCTGGTCCTCAAACCAAAGTAACAACAATGTTAACATGTAGACTATTTTTCTTTTCCCATTCATATTGTTCTCATAAATAGAAATGAAGATTTTATTAGAATAGTTGGAAGTGTGAATGCATTCATAAAATTCTGAATTTGGTTTTTTTATATTGAGCTGGCAAAGCTCAGGATTCAAACGTAATTCCATGCTTATTAAACACCACATTCTCACCGTAACTTGGAAGGTCCACACCAGCTGCTTATGATTTTTTGATCGTGCAGCTCACCATTTCACTCAGCATAAATTCAACCACATGTAAAGTGCCCAATATTTTTTTATCCAACTGACCATTGTAGTGATATTTCACATTGGGCATCAATTCTAGAAACTCTAAAAATCTTAAAGCATTTATATATAGTATACAAATATTATTAATTATTCTGATGGCGAGTTTGATGCTGCTTTTGACGTCTACGCCGAGACCGAGGAAACAACAACTGTCGAAGCTGTTTTTCGGCAGCATATTCAGAAGTAGCCTGCAGATCTCCACAACAGATTGTAATTACTCCTCAATTTAATAGATGTGTCAGCAAATTAAAAACAGTGAAATAAAGTTATTTAGGATAATTCAAAAAGAAAGATGTTGAGCAATTGTAATTCACATTTACTTACTAACTTCATGCTAAAATAAGACTGCTCTGCTCTAGACTACAATGCCTCTGTTCCACATATGCCAAAAAAGAAAAGAAAAGAAATGCATGAAAGTAAGCAAGGAGAAACAATGACTACTAACAGAAGAAGATAAATAACAGCATCATCTTAGAAATAACAGTGTATAACAAAGAGGAAGGAGAAGAGTAGTAATGTGGAACAGAATTCTATCAAGTTCAATCACTTAATCTCTTTCAAGTTTAAGCAATTTACTTCACATCTACTTTCAAGCACTTGTACATTCAAGCATCTTTACTTTCTTGTAATTTACTTTTCAAGCACTTTACATTGCAAGCACTCAACATAACTCAATAATTCTTAAGGCTCAATTTACCTTAGATCCATAGGATTTCAATCTATCTAGTTAATTAGAGCACCTTTAACTGTCTCAACTTTGCCACCAAAAAAGGAACCTAAGGAAGAAGCAGGGGCCCGGGGGTGCTAGATCAGGGATGATCTCACGGCACTAGGTGTCCCCCTTGTGGAGTACTTTTGTTCCAGGATTGACCTATGGAGCTAGGGTGTGGCCTTGTTTGCCTCACTTCTTGAGCACCCAGCTGTCTTTTTGGTATAAGCGGGGAGAGTTCTAGGGAAGTCACATAGTTTTAGGACTCACACTTTAACTTAATCAACTTAATCAATCCTAAAGCTTAATCCACCTCAACTTGGTATAGTTTCTTAATCTTTTGATGGTTTATGCTCTTTAATCTTGCAAGCATTTCACTTAAGTTACTTTACATGCAATTTTATTTGAGCACTTGTGGATAATTAACTAGTAGTTGCGCATCTCTTGCTCGTGGAGGCTTTTACTTGCTTTATCTTTCACCCCTTGAAGTTGCGCATCTTGTGGAGGCACTTCTTGTTTGGGTTTGTAGTTGTGTTGATGTTGTTGAAGACAACCCCTTGAAGTTGCATATCTTGTGGAGGCACTTCATTGTTTGGGTTGTTGGCTTGTTGTGTTGTGGTGATTATCTCTTGAGTACTATTTCCTTTCCCTGCACAAATCAAGTCAAGTTAGTGTTTGCTTTCCTTTCTTGTTCATAGTTGTATATTGTTGTATCTTTAGTATTCTTTATACTCTTTTGTTTAGATAGTTGTTTGATTTACTTTTATCTAATTCCATTGTAAATTGTATCAAGTAATTCTTTTGTATCTAATTGTAAACTTTTGTAATCTCTTGTTGTAACTTTAGTTGACCCCTTGCCCAAGCTTAGGCACTAGTTTTAGTTGACTTAGGGAAAGGGTTGCTTTTCATTGAAGGTTTGCATTTGCATTTGCTTGCCTCTCATATAGGCTAGTTTCCCCCAACCTCTATCAAATTAAAATTAACTCCTAGAACACATCTAATAACTCACATAGTAACCAGGGACTACCCCCCTTGGCTTCCCTAGGAGTAAGCCTAGACGGAAGGAGTTCAAGTTGAGGTGACAGTGGGCTTGAACTTAGGCATTGTGCCTCTGAGGACACACTAAGTGGATTGAGACTTAGTCCACGTTTGCAAGTGTGTATAAGGACGGCAACACCACCAAGAGCCACTACCCTGGTTTGGTGACCAGATAGATGGTAGTGTCATACCGCTACATGCCCATGGTCCTAATAGTCTGGCTCATGATGAGACCTCCCATCCACCAACTAGTACCTTGAGTTTTGATTTATCTTATGGGTTCCTTTTCTTACTGAGAAGCTTTTTACTGCTTTCTCGGGAATCCGTGGGTGAAGCATCTCAAAGGTTTCATTTTTTCGTTTAACTCTTGCCAGCTACTTTTACCCTCTGGGCCTTTAGCCCCTTCTTCCCACAAGGCAAGGTACAACCCTTCCTAGTGTGGCAAACACAATGCCCGAACCAAGGTGGGGGGGAGTTGAGAGGAATAATGATGAAAAGTGTTAAGTATGGAGGGAATGGACGATGACATTTCATAGACCCACCCAGTGGCAACTCATCTGAAAGGGAGATCAACGTACTAGAGCATTATGTCACCCTCCTAGGTATGAATAAGTTAAAGAGCATAATTTCCAAGCAAACGTTATGAAATGAAGGAGAATTCAATGCAACATACTTAAGGGCTTGAATAATCAGAGTGACACATACCATTATACCCGAACTCATTACCTCGTGGAGCAAGACTTACTGCTACTTCAGGACCAGGCTGGTGGGATGGATGTTGCTGTTGCTGATAGATGGGTTGCACTGAAGAAAAGATGGGCCCTTCGGGACCATGCTCAAGTCATCCGGCTCTCGGCACTCCATGTCTAGGACCTGTGGGCCTCGAGACATGATCTTCTTAGTTATCCCTAGGATAGGGGATAACATCTGGCTCCAACTCGGGGACATGTGCTCACCGTAGAGCATATGAGAACCTCAGCATCTCTGGTATGACCTGTATCTGCTAGATCTCAACGAAATGCATCAATAATCTCCAGGGTGGTGATATCACCCCTCGCTCATACATGATATAATAGAATAAAAGGTAAGCATGCATATATACATAATGAAAGAATACAATGTGAAAATGAAACTATAACTAGCATGACATGCAGATGGTATATACAATGGATGCAAATGCCTAACTTACATGTACTTACCTGTGAAGTCAAGTCTTTGCCCCATGATGGGGTTTAAGGAGGCGTCCACTAACTAGTAATGAACATTTTCTTCCTTCCAACGTGGATAAATAGTAGGAATCATTGACTGACTTCATTCTGATTCTGAAAGGTCCAAGCCAAAACTGTGCATTCCCTTTAACATTAGTAGGCTCTCCTTTCTTTGTGTCCCACATCCAGACCGTATCTCCCTCTTGATACTCTTTTGCTTCGAGCTTGGTTGTTTCCTCTATAACCCTAGTATATTGTCTTGAGGGAGGAGGGTGGGATTCAACTATAAAGACTTCTTGTTGGCTTGGTTTGATCAATATGTCATCATCCCCTTTCTTTAGTAACTTAACAGATCCAACTTCCTTGTCCTTATATTTATCTAATAGTTGTTGATATTCTTCCTTTTTTGGCCATTGTATCTCATTAAACTCTTCCTCTAAAGTGAAAGGTAAATCTTCTGGAGAAAATATAGGAAGGTTTTTCTTGGTTGGCTCATGCATTACATTGGTGTCAACATCATTGTCAATTTCTTGCACATGGACCTTGGCCATTGGCATATTTGGAAGGCATTCAATTGTCCCATTCTTCATAGGCACATTGATGTAAGCTAGATCCATTTCTAATGTACCTCCCAACATTGCAGCAAACTTCCTGGACAAAAGCATCCCCCACACATCAGGAACGTCCACCACTACAATATCCATATGGAACACTCTTTCGGGATATTTACCAAGGTGTACTTCAACATTCTCAACTACCCCATGAGTGGGTATGGCCCTGGATTCAAAACCGCACACAGTCCTATAAGGCCATGTGGCCTTTAGGCCTAGTTTCTCCATGACTCTCAAAGACATCATGTTAGCACCTGCTCCTGAATCAAGCATACAGTTGTTAATAGATTTGTTATTCACTAGTAACGTCATGAGGAAGGGTGGGTGTCCATCATACTGAACCCTAAAATGGTCTGCTTCTAACATAATTGGAGGGTCCATTGGCTCATCTGATACGTTGAAAAAAAATTCGAACCTTTCTTTCACAGATGGAACCTTAATAACTTCCTTCAATGCAATGGTCACGTGTATTTTGGCCAATGCACCTTCAAAGTCAAAATTCAAATCACCTTGTCAGCTTTGGGAGGATTCTTAGGAAGAAGTATGTTCATAGGCAGAGGTTTTGGTTGTGAAGTCGTAGGTCCAGTAGAGAGAGGTTGGTTCATTCGTTTTTGTCTAGTGTACACTTGGAATTTTTGTTTTTTTCAACTTTTCTCTCGACTCTTGATCAAGGTTATTTATCACCTCCATTCTATCCTTCCTGGCTACTTCCTTTATGCCTTCCTGATGTTCTTCAAGTGTGATATTGAGGCAACATTGTGGGCCCTCAATGGTATGGTCAATAATATTTACTTGGTCATGTTCACCATTGTTCAAGGGGCATTCATGCTCCCAATGTGACTCTCTACATTGCAAGCACCAAGGGTTCTCCTCCACCATGTTTGTGGGGGCCAAAGTATTAGGGACTTCTTGATCACTCTTCAGTTTGAAAACTTGAGTCCCCCTTTGGAATTGCCCTTTATAAGGAGGCCTAGGAGCTTGTTGTTGGGCTCTTTCTAAGCTGACAATCCTATTCATCATTAGCTCTTGGGTTTTTACCATGCCATCTACAGTCAATTGTAGCTTTGCCAAGCTAGCACCAATATCTGAAGTAGATTCAGCATTATGGACTACTTTGGGTTTAGCATCTATTTTGACTCTTGGGGCAGAGAAAGGTTCAACTCTGGATGATGATAGGTTATCCTCAATCTTTGTAGCTGTTTCTTGAGCTTCTTAGATTGTCTTAGGAGCTTTGTCTCTAAGGAGAAATCATATTTGTCCTATAAAGGCTTTAGTGTAAAGAAAGAGAAGGAAATTGTCTGAAGGGTGATAGCTTACCAAGATCTGTTGTACCAACCTTTCAAATTTTTCATGAAATTCCCTAACAGTTTCATTCTCAGCATTTGTGATGTTATTCAGCGTTATTAGCAACATGTTAGGGTCTTCCTTGACACTCCATCATTTGAGGAATACTTCCTCTAATTTATCCATGGATGTAATACTAGCATCATAAAGGGTAGCAGAGAACAATTTCATAGCTAAATCTTCAGCATCATCACTTATAGGATGAAGTTGAAAGAAGGCCCAGAAATTGCTCATATGATCCTCAGCGCTAACTACATCATTACCAGTGAACTTAGGCAGCCATTTCTCATACCTAGGGGGCATTTGCCTAGGGTATCCTGAGATGTTTGTCATGTCTAACGGTTTGAAAAGCTTGGGTGACCATTGTTTTTGGTTATTAGCTTGATTCGGATTAAGGGTCTGAGTCTGAGCGTTAGACATCGTTTTCAAGGGAAGATTGCCTCCAAATAATGATTTTACTATAGGAGAGTCTCGGGGAGGTTTTCTTCTAAAATACTTGGGAGGATTGGTATACCTCCCTAAGCTTTGTGGAGTCGCCAGATAATTTTCTTGAAACTATCAAAGGGATGAGGGGATCACCCTCAGTGGTGTCACCAGGTAAGCTTCGTAAGATAAAGGATTTGAGGGAAAGGCTTACCGAAAAAGTGTCGTTGAGGAATATTGACTCAGAGTTCCCCGACAACGGCGCCAAAATGTTATCGAACAATCTGTACTTGCCCAAAGCCCACGGCAAGTGGAAGCAAGATTTGTGTAACAGGGAGTGACCTATCACTGTCACCTTAATAGGAAACCCCTTTCTCTTTAGGAGTATGTCACAATACCCCAGGGGAGACGTCCCCAATGACCTATAGGTTTGAGAAGGCTAAGGTAAAGGTACAAGAAAGCTCCCCCCCCTCTCGCAGGTCACTCAAGTCAAAGGTTATTTGTGTCTTATAGAGATGAAGCAAAAAAGATAAATAAAGTGTACCTGCCCAGAACAAGACAACAAATAGAAAAGAAAGGCAACTTTCAAGTACCAAGTGATGTTAGTGCTTCATAAGACCATGAACCTCTGAAAAATAAGTAAGCTGATATAGATTGCAGCAAATGTAATTATTTACAACAGCAATAAGTATTTTGCAACAGCCACAATAATTATGCCTTGAAAGTGCTTGAAAAAGACAAGGAAATATAGCTTTGAATTGCCAGAATGATAACTACTTGTCACAAACAACATTGGCAATGTTTAATCAGCTTTTAATGTCACTTTGAAATGAATTTGTTGTTGTAAGATGGTTGTAGCAATCTTTTGCAACAGCAGCAAGTTAGTTGATGGATTAGTCTAGTTTAAGGTTAGTAGAGGTTAGTAAATGTTTCAAGGGAGATAGTTTGAGAGTTGTTTTGATCAATCAATCACTATAGTGGGTAGACTAGTGCCTTTATAGGGTAATGGAGTCTATAGGTGACGGTTTTCTCTTAAAAGGAATGACACAATGATTGTACTTGCCTAAGGAGAAGAGATGGATGGAAGAGGTGTTGGCTCTTCAAGGCCTCAAACATCCAAACCCTAAAGATGAATTTGCTAGAGTGTAAGCAATTTTAGGCTCTAGCAAACCCTCCTTACTTAGACTATTAAAAGATATTAGAAGCAACAATTGACTAGGTAATGACCACTAAAGTGCTAGTATTTAGGGCTCTAGAGGTTCACCTAAGTCAAGATCTTCTTAAGCAAAGTCTAGCAAATGAAGAGTAAAGAAGTAGCAAATTAAGTCCTTTACTCCTAGGGTTTGTCAAGCAAGCAATTTCATAATCTTTAATATGAATAAACAAATTTACCATAAACCATTCAAATAAAATGAAGAATTGCAGATTTACTTACTTCACCAAGAAAAATCAAGCCATAAAACCCTAGAATGCCAAGTGAATTCACCAAGAAATGATCAAGTTGCAAATTTTAGCCTCCAAGAGAAAGTGCACCTAGAATTTTAGCCAATAACCCTCAAAAAGGGCGCAAATTTCAGACCACACTACTTGTGTGGTGAGAGATGATAAAAAAATGAGATTCTTTTCTCTCTATTTATACAGTTTTAATGACCTTTAATTAAAATTAGGTCATAAAAAGGCCGACATGGCCAAATTACATCAAAAATCCAATTTTTACATAAATGGCATTAATTAAACCCTAATATCATCTCCAAGGGTGACATCATGCCCTTCTAGGGTCACGTTAGGCTTCAAATGCAAAACGTTTGGCCTCCAAAGGCCCTGAATGCTGCCACATGTGCCAACTAGCACACAACTTCCCTCATAACTACAAACCCTGACTATGGATGACGTCTAGGGTCACAAAGGTGACGTCATGGGCTTCCAAAGGTCAACGCCTAGGTGGAAAGACAAGATCCCCCTGGGTCTAGGTCTGTCGGGGTGCCCCTGGTGCAACACCCTTTTTTCTTCCTGGTGCAAGTCTCTAGTGTCTCTCTGCCCCTGGTTGGGGTCACGGCGTCCATCTGTGGGATTTCAGCCCCATGGAGGTTTGAGCTAATCATTCCCCCATCTGTCCACCGGGCAAGGTCCTACAGCAACAATAAGTACGCCCTCCAGGGGTTCATAAGTCACAGGGATCATAACAATGTCAATCACATCTAATAATCAAATTACCCAAACATGTGCATGAAACCCCCCTTCACCCAGATAAATGCTCAAAGACGTTATGCAGTTTAACAAGTCAGGTTTGGAGAAGGTCTCAGGATGTCCTATTGGGCTAATCCTCCTTAAGTTTGGGGTGTTTCCCAGGTGAGAACCAATCTAGGTCATGTACGTGTGTGTGAAGTGGCATGGAGGAAGTGTTTGGGCACAGGGTGCAGTGATAACAGGGAAATGTAGATCTTACCTGTGGGTTCCTTTGTAGAGGGCGAGCTACAGCTTATCATGGATGCCATTGTTTCCTAGCCCATTCAATGCCTTTTATTCTTAGCTTTATTGCTTTTGGTCTTTTTTCTTTTCAAGGGAAGAGTTGGGGGACACTGTCCTGGCTTGGTGACCAGAAGTGACAGTGTTACCCACAAGAATTTCACAGAGATGAGAAGGTGACAGTGTTACCCACAAGCATTTCACGGAGATGAGAATGTTGGCTCATGATGAGACCCCCTTTCTCTTGGCTATGCCACCAACA
>ML812645.1:0-17661 GCA_009831015.1 Picea engelmannii
AGCCACCTCATGCCCATGCACATTAATGCTTACCTACTACCATCCTAGTATAAACGCATTCATTTCGGAGGGTTTCTTTTCAAGACTTCCCATCTTCTTGGTAAGTGGATACTCGTGTAGATAACTCATGCAAGCAAAAGAGAACAAGGAAAGACTTGCTAAATTGCTACTAAAGGATGATGGCCCAAGCTTATGCTCCTTTGCTTGAATCCAAATTGTATTTGGGAATTGTGGCAGGGGACTACTGACACTGAGTTCTTGCTCTCATGAAAGGGGGAGCAGAAATAGATTGAGGCAAAGGTTGGTTGTGGTCACAGTGTAATGACATCTCCTTGTTTCAGTGTGAGTAGACTAGCGAGGATTTGGGTCCTTTGTTATGGCATATAAAATGGAAAAGGGGCCTTGTTCTAGTGAGAAGGCTAGCAAAGATGTCCAGCTAATTGTTGCAATGTTTCATATTGTTGAGGTCTTCAGATATTATGGCTTTCACCGCACTTAAGTAAGTAGTCTAATAGTGGTGCTAGCAAAGCTATTTTTGAACATTACTTGCTCTAATACATAGGCTAGTGAGGTTCTATGTATAGTTGTTGGGAATGTCTAGAAGAGCGACTGCAATATTTCTCATAGCCCTTATCATCTCATAGCCCTAGCTTGAAGTGGCATTCAAGCACGACCTATGGCAACCAATACTTCCACGCTATCTTTTCAACCTAAGTTGAGATTCCATGTGTGCCTTGTAACATTTAGAGTCTTAATGTTAGTGAATGGAATGGTTCCTAGTCAAATAATCCAATTTAGAAATTTTATCTCTGTATGTGTTTGGTTAGCTTTAGAATTCCATAAAGCATGCCTAATGTGTAATATGTTTGTGTGTGAATCTAAACTTCTGCTTGGAATTCAAGTTCGAGGTCAGGCATCATGGCAGATTGAGTGATGAGACCTCTAAGCATATAAATGGTAAAGAAAGTTGGAAACTCGTGGTCACCCCTAACAAATCTAGGCATCGGGCACATTACATTCACAATATGTTTTAATGGTTTATGATCCATTTAAAATTAAATTTTGAAACAAGCAAAAAATGTCGAACTTTCACAAAACATAAACCATCACTAAGGCCCTCCCTTTCCATCATCATATAGTTCCTTTCCACTTAAGATAATTTCCAACTTGCAAAATAAATAGGACGGTCTATATTCCCTTCTCTTGGTTGCCAATATAGCTTCTATTGCAACATTGGACACATCCACATATATGTGGATGAGTTTGGACTGGTCTGCAAATTTCCAAATTGGTGCCTCCACAATCTTTTGTTTCAACTAATTAAAATATCTATCATAAACTTCAATTCAATGAAAAATCAACATCTTTTCTTCTTAGTCTCTTCATTAAGCAAGCATTATGGGCATAATGACAAATAAATTTCCTCTAATAACCCATCTGCACTCCCCAACCCCAGAATAAGGAATCCCAGGTGGTTTCAAACCCACTATTACTATAATTTTCACCAAGTCCACTCTCAATCCTTGTTACGTACCACATGACCTTACAAAATAGTTGCAGGGAAAAATTTATCTCTTTGGCTTCAAAGCAACACCAGATTCGCAACATCAATGTCAGTTAAAACTTAATTTTAATGATCTTTCAACAAATCATACTCCACCCAATCATCCAAATAAACCTCCATAAACTTCTGGGTAATATCCTCTAAAATATTCATAGCAATTTTTCTAGAAGCAAGAGCTATTTTGAAACTAAAAGGCATACAGTATAACAAAGAGCATCCCAGTCCATAACAAAAGTAGTTCGATGTCAATCCTCATGATATGTACCTGATTATAACCCAAAAATCTGTCGAGATTGTAGCAAGGAAGGTCTTCCATCATCATTATAGCGTCCTAGCATGATGCGGGGCAATGAAATATAGGCTGAGAGAAGATTCAATTTCTGAGAGAGATCAATTGCAGGTTTGCTGGTGAGAGTTTTTGCAGGACGGAGGAGACATTGATAGGTGGATCGACTCATCTCTTCACCAAATCGCAGAGGTATTCTTCAGATCTAACAGGGCCGAGTTAAAGTGACGTAGGAGGGCCATACTATTGAGCAGAGGCTCACCTTCTCTTCCTGTGTTTCGTTCTGGGTGTCTTTTGGAGGGTTTTAGGAAGGCTGGACGATTTTGTTGAGGAGGGTTTGTTGAGATTGATCAGCTATCGGTTGAGGCCGATTTACCATTGTAAGAGATCTCTATATTTTCCTACATAATAATAAAAATCCACAAATCTGCGGCACTCGTTTTTCCTCCGGGGTTTTTCCAGGGACGATTGTCCAAAAACAAGTGTGTACAAGTGTTGTGATTGTTGTTATTCTTTACTGTTTGATCCTGGTTATTATTTCTGTTGTGCATATTATTTTTGTGAAGAGAAAACCTAGATAAATCAGTTAAATAATTGAAAAGTGAACTGGGTTTTTAGAAATTTCACATGGTATCAGAGAAGGACAGAAAAAGGATACAGCATCTTATCAGATTTGAACAGATCTGAAGTGAATCATACAAATCTAAGCACAGATCAAGGCTGTAAGATTTCTGCAGCAAGGGTTTCAACCTTGAGGGTTTGAACAAAATGGCCATGAGTTTGAGGGTAGAAGACAGGTTACAAGGGGCTCGGAATTACCCCACCTAGAAAGAAAGGATGACAATGATATTAGAAGTCAATGATGTGTCAGATCATGTTAGTGACAAGGCAGCAGCTCCTACGAGTGCAGCCGAAATGGTCATCTGGAAGAAAGGTGAGGCTAAGGCAAAGAGCCTGATTCTTGATTGAATAAAGGACCATGCGGTCCCACATCTCTCAGGAAAAGCTGATGCAAAAGATATGTGGAAAGCCCTAAGCAACCTCTACCAAAACAAAAATGAAAACAGAGTGATGGCTCTGCGCAAGCAATTGTGTGAGACCAAGATGGCCAAAGGTGAGGGTGTAATACCTTATCTTACCAGGATAACTCAAATCAGGGATGAACATGCAGCAATGGGAGAAAAGGTTGAAGATCCCGAGTTGGTGCATATTGCATTAGATGGTTTTTCTAAGTCATGGGACGTTTTTGTCCGTGGTGTGGTAGCTTGGGAGAAGCTCCCTGATTGGCAGCAGCTGTGGGATGATTTTGTGCAGGAAGAGATTAGAATTGGTCAAGCAGGACCATCATCTTCAACTCATGTAGAGTTGGAAGAAGGATTGGCCCTTGCAGGAAAAGAAAAGGGAAAGAAGAAGAAGAAAGGTGGAAAGAAAAACATAGACTTCTCAAAAGTCAAGTGTTTTCAGTGTCACAAGATGGGACACTTTGCATCACAGTGCCCAGAGAGGAAGAAGAAGAATAAGCCACAAATGGCAGCTTCAACAACAGTGGATGAGTTTGCCAAATCATTTGAGGAGGATTTTTGCTTCATAGCTTGTATGTCTAGTGCATTGGTTTCAGACATGTGGTTTGTAGACAGTGGTGCATCTTGTCATATGACGGGGCACAAAGAGTGGTTTACTAGGCTACAAGACGAAGGCGTAAATATAGTCATCGAGTTAGGAGATGACAGGCGCTATAAGGCGCAGGGAGTTTGCATAGTCTCATTTCAGAGGGAGTCTGAGAAACCACTCCAATTCAGTGATGTGTTATATGTTCCAGGATTGACCAAGAACTTCATATCAGTCTCTACTCTTGAGGACAAGGGGTATGAGGTCACTTTTCGTAAAGGAAGGGTGTTCATCAGACCTAGTAGATCAAGTGAGAAGATGGACAAGATGATTACAAGTTCAGCCATGGAGAGCATTAGCGAGTATCACCACAGACATAGGTGAGTTGTGGCACAAGAGGATGGCACACATTCATTTTGGTGCTTTGGGGCATTTGAGGGACGCAGTCACTGGATTTCCTAAGCTTACAGCTAAGAGACATGACCCTTGCAAGGGTTGTGCATTGGGAAAGTATGCTCGGAAACCCTTTCCATCTAGTGAGCACAAGTCCAAGGGAGTATTGGATCTGATACACTCTGACGTATGTGGGCCGATGAGTGTGGAGTCAATGAGTGGCTCTAGAAACTTTGTCTTGTTTATTGATGACTACTCCAGGAAGACCTAGATTTACTTTCTAAAGACCAAGGATGAGGTCTTTGGGAGGTTTCAAGAGTTCAGAGCTCTGGTAGAAAACTAGACCAGGAGGAAGATTTGGGTCTTAAGATCGGATAATGGGGGAGAGTACACCTCCAAGGAGTTCGAGGATTATTGCACAACAGCAGGGATTAAGAAGGAGCACACAGTTCCTTACAATCCTCAACAAAATGGAGTGGTCGGAGAAAGAACAGGACTGTGGTTGGAGCAGCACGAGCTATGATTCATGATCAGCAGTTGCCATTGTTCTTATGGGAAGAGGCGAGCAGTGTTGCAGTATATTTGCAGAATAGGAGTCCCCATACAAGTCGAGAGAAAGAACAGGATTGTGGTTGGAGCAGCACGAGCTATGATTCATGATCAGTCGTTGCCATTGTTCTTATAGGAAGAGGCAAGCAATGTTGCAGTATATTTGCAGAATAGGAGTCCCCAAACAGTTTTGGAGAAACAAACACCTGAGGAGACATTTTCAGGTACAAGGCCAAATGTAAGTCATCTTCGCATCTGAGGCGGCGTATGTTACTATCATGTCCCTTCATAGAAGAGGACAAAGCTAGACGCCACGGCAGTAAATGGGATACTTGTTAGCTACAACGAGGTTTCCAAAGCCTACATGATCTATGTGCCTACACGTAGGAAGGTTATTGTGTGTAGAGATGTACAATTCGTGGAGCGTGCATTGAGGAGATCAAGGGATTTGCCAACAAGTGTAGAGAACCAGCAAGGACAAATCTTAGGAGTCCGGGAGGAGGCGCAGAGTCAAAATACAAGATCACAACAGCAAACACAGGATACATGTGTTCAGAGGGAGACTGTTGGACAGGATCATCAGGAGCGAGTTGATGACAAGAAGTAGAGTGATGTAGTTCCCCAAGAGCAGATTATTAGGCCACGGCCTAAGTGGTATAAGTCCACAGTCAGTGATTATAGGTTGGTAGGGCATCCAGAGAGAGACTTCAGACGAAGCAAACCACCATAGAGACTTGGATATGTGGCATTGATGACTCAGCTCATCGATGTTAAGCCTTCCAGTTATGAGAGTGTTGCACGACATAAGGTATGGCAAGAGGCCATGATGGAGGAATATGACTCCATTATGAAGAATGATGTTTGGGAAGTGGTTCCAAGGCCAGAGGATAAAAGGGTGGTTGGATCCAAGTGGATCTACAAAGTTAAGCATGCAGCAGATGGAAGCGTGGACAAGTACAAAGCCTGCTTCATGGCCAAGGGGTTTTCACAGCGAGAGGGAGTTGACTATGAGGGGACTTTCACTCCTGTGGCCAAGTATTTCTAGATCCGAGCAGTCATTTCATTGGCAGCAGAGAAGAGTTGGCATGTTCGTCAGATGGACGTGAAGACCACCTTCCTCAATGGAGTTGTTGAGGAGGAGCTATATGTTGAGCAGCCAGAGGGATTTGAGGTTGGCAACAAAGAGACGCATGTGTGCAGATTGAGCAGAGCCTTGTATGGGCTCAAGCAGGGACCTCGGGCATGGTACTCGAGGATTGACAGCTACTTGAGAGAGATGGGCTTCCAGCGGAGCGAGGCAGATCCAAACTTGTACTTTCTTGCAGGGGAGAAGCCTCTTATACTGGTACTATATGTAGATGACCTATTTCTCACTGGTGATGAGCAACTGATAGTAGATTGCAAGGTCAACCTTGCAGCAGAATTCAAGATGAAATACCTTGGGTTGATGCACTATTTTCTAGGGTTGGAGGTTTGGCAGGAAGATGGTCGCTTCTTCCTAGGACAGGGGAAGTATGCAGTAGATATTTTACGCAGGTTCAGGATGATGGACTGTAGGCCCATGTCTACACCTCTGGTTAGAAACTGGAGGAGGATAGATGTATCAGATTCAAAGATAGTAGACCCCATTGTCTATCGTCAGTTGATTGGATCGCTCATGTATCTGGTCAATACTCGTCCAGATATCAGCTTTACCGTAAAGTCTTTGAGTCAATTCATGGGGGACCCTGTAAGAGTACATTGGATAGCTGTGAAGCATGTGCTTCGCTACCTTAGAGGTACAGTGGAGTATGGGTTGTTATATGAGCGCAGTGGTGGAGTGAGATTGGCAGGCTTTACAGATGTTGATTGGGCAGGATGTGCAAAGGACAGAAAGAGTACTTCAAGTTGTTCTTTCAGCATTGGATCGAGCATCATTTCTTGGTTCAGCAGGAAGCAAAAATCAGTGGCATTAAGCTCTTATGAGGCAGAGTACATGGCTGCTAGCCTGGCAGCATATGACACTATGGCTTAGGAAGCTACTCTTGGGATTGTTCAGAAAGGAGCTAGAAGCTACTGTGATTCATTGTGACAATCAGAGTTGCATCAAACTCTCTGAGAATCTGGTGTTTCATGATCGCAGCAAGCACATCAATATCAAGTATCACTTCGTCCAAGATTGTGTGCAGAGAGGAGCCATAAGGCTTGACTACATATAGATTGATGAGCATATGGCAGACATTTTTACCAGGGCACTGAGCAAACAGAAGTTTGAAAAGTTCAGAGATCAGATGGGGTTGAGACAAAATCCCTTCCTCGCTAAGAGGGAGTGTTGAGATTGTAGCAAGGAAGGTCTTCCATCATCATTATAGCATCCTAGCATGATGGGGGACAATGAAACATAGGCTGAGTTGACTAATTAAATGTTTTTCTAAGTCTAACTTAGGAAAAAAACTGTTGATGTGTTATAATCTTCAGTTAACTTTATTGAGTACCTTTTCTAAAGGTTAAAGTGAAAAGCAATTTAAGTTGTGGTATTTTAATCTTGACCATTGATCTCATCTTGATGGAGAGAATAGATCTCAGCCCTCCATCACTTTGGAGATTAGGGCTTCATTTACTCAACAAAGTATATGAGCAGATCAACTTGGCTAAGGGGGCGCACTTGAGAGAGAAGATTCAATTTTTGAGAGAGATCGATTGCAGGTTTGCTGGTGAGAGTTTTTGCAGGAGGACGGAGGAGACATTGATAGGTGGATCGACTCATCTCTTCACCAAATCGCAGAGGTATTCTTCAGATCTGACAGGGCCGAGTTAGAGTGACGTAGGGGTGACGTAGAAGGGCCGTACTATTGAGCAGAGGCTCACCTTCTCTTCCTCTGTTTCGTTCTAGGTGTCTTTTGGAGGGTTTTAGGAAGGCCGTACGATTCTGTTGAGGAGGGTTTGCTGAGATTGATCAGCTATTCGCTGAGGCCAATTTACCATTGTAAGAGATCTCTATATTTTCCTGCATAATAATAAAAATCCACAAATCTGCTGCACTGGTTTTCCCTCCGGGGGTTTTCTTGGGACGATTGTCCAAAAACAAGTATGTACAAGTGTTGTGATTGCTTTTATTCTTTACTGTTTGATCCTGGTTATTATTTCTGCTGTGCATATTATTTCTGTGAATAGAAAACCTAGATAAATCAGTTAAATAATTGAAAAGTGAACTGGGTTTTTAGAAATTTCACAAAATCCATGTGTAAGAGGACAGACTTCTTGTCCTGATGCATGCTCTAATACTTCTTCAGAAAATGCAGTAGAAAGCGGGTCCTGTACTGCTACATGATTTGAGTATTTATAATCAATGCATATGCAAGACATCCATCCTTCCTCTTAGCAAATAACCATACGGCTTGCCCAATAGCTAATTTCTACTAGCTTTGTATGTCTTGCAGCAAGTAATTTACCACTCTCTACATTAACTTTACTATTCAGATGATGGAGTAGCTTCCAATAATGTTGTCAAACCAGTTTAGCTCCTCGTATTAGTTAAATTTTATATTCCCCAAGTTCCTGTGCAATACACTTAATATCCGAACAAGATCAAGTAGAACATCGGCTTATTCCTTAAAAAGAGCATGATACTTATTCGCAGTGAACATGTGCTAATAATCTCTAACTTCTGTACTCATACCTTCACCTTCCTGAACTAATTCCAACTACATTTTTTTATAAAGCAAGTGCTCCTGTGATGTAGAATCTAGCACAAGCTCCACTTCCTGTCTATCCTCATACCACTCTTTTGTATAAGATTATAGCAATCCCTACTCTTGTTCCTGCTTGGATACATAGCCTTTTTGCAATGGTTGACTTCTTAAGGCTCCCAGACCCAATCTTCTACTTTTACTCTTCAGATTAGACCAACACTAATTATAAAAATGCTTCTAAGTCTTATGTTTTCAGCAATAAGTAGCATCCCCCTGTTGAAGGGTAGAAGATAAAGGACAATAGAAGTCGTCAATGCACATGAACCTCCTGTAGAGAAAATTGGATAAACTTAACTTTGACAGGACAGCTAAGGAAAATCCGGGACTGGCTGGAGGTAGAGGAGTAGTTCAGGATAAGGAAGGAAAAATTAACGGATTTTGTTACAAATTCCTAGGGGACTCCAAACAACAGAGCCGAAGTGGATGCTTTCATAGAAGGGATAGGTAATGCTTTAAAATGCTGAGTCAAAGCAAATGACGAGTTCAGCAAATCATGTAAAAGACATTGTAGGAAGCGATCCTCCCCCTCCATAACTTTGGAACAGTTGAAGAAAGAAAACTGGATCATGTATGGCGACATTGGGGCAAGAATGGAGGTTCTTGAGAATCTAACAGGAGAAAATAAAGACACCATAGATAAAGATAAGATAATTTTAGTAATGTCCATTACATGACCAAGAACCAGGTAGTGCTGCTGCTGCAGAACATGGACACCAAGCTGGCAATTTTGGGGAGAACTATTGAAGAGTATAGAGAATCGTCAACCCAACAGATGAAAAAAGTAAATTTGTGGGTGAGAGATAAAACACTGCTCCTCAGTAACCAACTACAAAGTATTGAAACAGATTAAAGCTTGGAGCGAACCTGCATCAGACATATCCAAGGAGATGTAAGCAATATATACTAGAAATGTCATCATCCTGAATAATGTGGAGGGCACCTCAGACCCCAACTCTCAAGCAACAGCAAGCAGAAAGGTTCTAGGCAACCAACCAACACCTCCCTAACAGGACACCAGCTTCCAAATAAGCTCGCATGGAAGGAATTACCGTCCTTTTTCAAAAAAAAAAATGTTATATCATCGGTCTAAAGAACCCAACAAGGCTGGTAGACATCAAACAACAGTCTATAGAATCCAGTATAAACTTTTTGGAAAATCTTGAATTTTGTTTGGGCAGCAGTATGTATGGTTTTTTTTGCATAACAGTATGTGTGGGTCTGTTCTAGGTAATTATGGATTTCAAAGGAATTAGATACCTGAGGACTTCAATGAAGTAACTTCCACCAGTTTTGGTCAACAGTGCTATAACTACATTTTTTTTCTCGCAAATAAAAGCAATGAGTATGTTTTGGCAAATAATACTATGAATACCTTTTTGTTCTAGCAAAAATAAAACAATAAGTTTCATCCATCTCTTTTTTGCTTTTGCCTTTTTCCACTGCATCCATAGACTTTTTTTCCACTTTATGTCTTATTAATTGGATACCCATTTCACATGATTATTCTTACAACAGACAAAAAACTCATTATTCGATTTTGTTGTCAACTTCCGTAGTATATTCTGTCTTTCCTTCCCTTATTGGAATTCTATGGTCTGATCTGCAACAGCTGAGCATACACTGACTTTATTCATATATCAGGTCTTTATATATCAGACTTCTGAACTACCTCTACAAACTCATTGGAAATCTAGAATGAAAGCAACTCTTCTTCAGACAATGTACTATATACCTAGGGAGGTAATATGGGAGGTACCCAATGGGAATGGGGTTATGTATTATTAGTGGAGGCCATTCAATGTAAGGTGGACTCGGTCCACCATGGTATTAAATAAGGCCCAATATGGTAGTTACATATAATAAATGAGTAGTTAGAAATAATAAATGGGCTTTCTAGAGGATACCCACTCTAGAATGTTCCTAGGAGATAGAGAATGCTATAAAAGGAAAGGTAAGCAATGTAATTGGATGGTGAAGAATATTGTTGATGTACAAGCAAGTATTGTTTGAGGAGTGTTATCCTTCCTTAAGGATTAATATATGGTGTTACCCTACCTCAAGGTTTTCTCTATTTCTTGTGTTCATTGAATGGTTTGGTTTATGGTTCGATATTTCTGAAGTATATTGGCAGATCTAGTATAATATTTGGTATCAAAGCTCTTTCCTTGGGCAAAGAAGGGAAGAAATTTTGGTTATTTTTATAGAATTTTTTTAAGAAAAAAGGGGGCGGCGCACTTCAGGGTCAGATCTGAGACTTTCTACTCAGAATTTTCAGAAAGTAATTGGATATTTGAATTCCTCTCGAAAAAATACCCAATTTGAAAAAAAAATCAACTAAAACAGAGTTCAGGAAGTAAAGTTATGAGCATTTTAAATTCGGCAGTTTTTCAGGGTTTTTCAGGAAAAAGCCACGATTTTCTGAAGGAAGTTATTTTTTAAACCCTAGTTTGTGTGCAGATTTCTTCCACGCATGATGCATTTTAATGGCAGAGATGATGGCCCTAGTATTGAAGAATATATCAAAAATATAAATTCATCCTCCGGAATCCTATGGCGAATGGGGTTATGGATACATTTAAGCGATGATGCTAGGGTATGGTGGTAGGAAGTTAACTTTGACGAGATCCATGCACTTTCAGATAATGAATATTAAAAATTATTTTTAGACAAGTGGTCTTGTTCCAAGAGTAAGGATAAAGAATGCACCAAGGGTTTATTTCCATGTGGCAACTCGATATTACAGGTTCCAGGATGTATTCAAAAAGAAAATATCATTGTTTCTATTAACCCCAATTGCAGGCATAATTTTATCAATGTTTAGTTCGTTAATAGATTGCAAGTTGTTGCAAAAAATATTCAAAGCACACAGGTTGAAGGTGAAAATATTCAAATCTTTAAAGATTTGAAGATTACCATGGATAAATATGTGTTGCATTTAGGTCTTTATGCTATGGATATGGATGAAGTAGATATTGTTTTGGGCTATCCTTCGCTATAATCAGTGGCTACCATTAATAATAATGTGCAAAAGAAGTTTTTGAAGTTGTGGTACAAGAAAAAGAAAATCACATTGCAAGATGTGTCTCTTAGTAAGATAGAAGGGCCCACAGAAGCAAGCACAAAAGTTCTTGTAGAGTCCGAAGTTGAATCCGAAGCAGAGTCTACCAAAGGAGATGAAGCAAAGCCATATGAAGAAAACAGTAAAGAAGCTAAGGAGGTCATTGACTCCAAGGCACAAAGGGTTGCAGATTTGAAGAAAAAAGAACCAATTCCTACAGTTGTTGTATATCGCCATCCACATCATATCGAGAAACAACAGTATTTAAGACAAGGGCGTGAGCATCAACAAGCTTATGCACCAGCAGGAAACCAGCAAGGAAACCAATTAAGAGGTGCATGGAGGCCTACCAACACTACAAGAAGACATTAGACTAGAGAACCAATCCCATGGCAACACCGGCACGATGCAAAACAAAGTGGCAAGGCAGCAGTTGGACATCATGTTCGTCTTCCCTTAGGATGGATGGAGGGTCGCACTTGGTACCAGTTGGTTACAATTCTCAGTTGGTCATATCGTATGGTCTCTTCTCATGTTTCGGGGACGAAACATGCTTAAGAGGGGTGGAATGTACTATGCCTAGGGAGGTAATATGGGAGGTACCCAATGGGAATGGAGTTATGTATTATTAGTGGAGGCCATTCAATGTAAGGTGGACTAAGTCCACCATGGTATTAAATAAGGCCCAATATGGTAGTTACATATAATAAATGGGTAGTTAGAAATAATAAATGGGCTTTCTAGAAGATACCTACTCTAGAATGTTCTTAGGAGATAGAGAATGCTATAAAAGGAAAGGTAAGCAATGTAATTGGATGGTGAAGAATATTGTTGATGTACAAGCAAGTATTGCTTGAGGAGTGTTATCCTTCCTTAAGGATTAATATATGGTGTTACCCTACCTCAAGGGTTTTCTCTATTTCTTGTGTTCATTGAATGGTTTGGTTTATGGTTGGATATTTCTGAAGTATATTGGCAGATCTAGTCAAGTATATAACAGACAATGTGTGCTTCAATTTAGCAAAAACGCCTCGTTTACTCATCAATCATACTCTTGAATAATTTCATCTTTTCTCATATAAGATCAATTGCTGAAAAACTACTTTTCATGTCGACGGATACTCATTTGTTAAAAAAACAATGCCTCCACATTTAATAGCTCGTATATGGATCTGTTATTGGAAGTCGTGACTCATAACCATAGTGACCTTTGCAGATACAATATAGATTGTTGTGACAATGGTAATGACACAAAACTTCTTTGATCCCAAAGGACATTAGTATTTAGCATTCACATGGGGTCTATGCATCACATCTAATAATGAAGCAAAGGCTCTCACAACCTATCAAGGGATCTTGATTCGAAGACAAAAAACCCAAGGCAAGATCATCATCCTTGGAGATTCTTCTATAGTTATCCAAACCATCATCCAAGAAAATTCCCCCACTTGTTATCATGCTTCAACAGTCAAACCAATTCTATCACTTCTTCAGGACTTCGGTGAGGTTTCCCTATTTCAAATCAAGAAGCACTTAAACATGTTGGCAGATAACATGGCAAATAGGGGAGTCGAAGAGCTCGAGTGCTCCCTAAGGATATGGAAGGATGGGAGGGAAAGGAGTTCATACTACCCCATCCCATGAATATGTGTCACATCAAAACCAAAAAGAGAGGGGCATGTGGCCCCTCTACGCATCACCCATTCTCCATGCAGTGGGTAGGCAATTTGAGAGCCCAACATAAACACGGCTCACAAACATGGACTATCATGTCAACTTCTTCAATGGATTCAATGCAAGATACGACATTCCCCCTGGTTTAGGCATGGGAAGATTGGAAGGACATCATGTCTCTATTCTCAAAATTCTCGACGTCCAATGGTTGTACTCTGATAACATGCATCCATTTCATAACGTAGTTTTTCCCAGGAATTTCCATCTATTCTTACGACCTCGTCAAGTTTTTCTCTACACAAAACCTCATTTTTGTGACTCGAGGTTGTCTCGACTTATTTGTGGGGGAGGGATTTCCTATTTATTCTACATCTTTAGCATAAGGATGGAACATTATCACTATTGTCTTGCAACTATCGGCAATGTGCAAGAGGTCAAGAGCCACCTTCATCAATGCTCCATGGAAATTGTTGGGCTTCAAGCAACCCTATCCACCACCACTAAAAGGAATCCAAGAGTGATCAATGGAGAGCAGAGTCAAAAACTAGGAGCAAGACAGTCAACATAGCAAGGGACCACCATTTTGTAGAGTTGGGGGAAACACATCCTAGCTTTATGGGAGTGCAAAATTCAATCCCAAAGCCAAATTGCCTCAGTGTTTATGAAGCATGCCAAAATGGATGCCAATCTCATTGTAATTTGTGACTTGCTTATCAATATTGCTATTCATGTTGGCCTTACTCCCAAAGAGTTGCTCGCTAGAATGCATGTGCACCACAATGACAATTAAGAGTCAAGACCCACATGGAGACTGAAAAGAACAGCTAGATGGCTTCCATGGAAGACTCAGTTTGATAGTGTTTTTTACTTTCATTATATAAATTATGTTTTGTAAGTTTTATGGTCACAAGGGGATTTTATAAGATTCTACACTACACCTGCAAATTTTGGAGCAGGGAGACCTTGTTATTTTTGGTTATTGAATGTGTTGAGTCTTGGGGTACCTTGGAAAGTGGTCCCCTTGTGGTTCTGTCTCTCTAACCACAAGAGGGAATTGATTAGACCCTTGTACTTTACCTTTTGTTCTAATTTCACTTTGACTTAGGAGTTTTAAGTCAAAAGTGAAATTTTGTCATTTTAGGCAAAAGTGACAATTAATTCACTTTGTGGGTGAATTAAAGGACATGAGGCAAACTTGGGAAACTTAACCAAAAGTGGGTTTCTAAGTGAGAGACTTGTGAGAAGATCTCACCCATTGATTAGAGATGGCAAGAGACGATCTTGGCCATCAATCTCTAGGTTTGGCCTAAGGATGGCTAAAGAGGGCGCAAGGGAGGAAGAGAGGCATCATTCTTGTTTTGTTCACTTGGAGTATTTGGAGAGGAGCAAAGAGATGAGGATGGAGGCATTAGATGAAGCTAGCTTGGGCGCTCTCATTCATGGAGGGTGCAAGGAGGCTTAGGGCTTCATTATTTTGTGGTGTGTGTTTATGCTTGGTGGAGGGCACACTTGAGGAAGAGGGCGCAAGCTTAGCAGGCACATGTTGGAGTGAGGCATTTGCAGATATGATTGGCAAGGGTTTGAGGCAGCATACAAGAGGAGATTTCTGTGCAAGGGTTTCTCAAACAGCCAAATAAAAGATCAAGGGCGCATTTGTGGTCTAGCTTGGTCCAGGAAGGAAGGGTGCACTTCTTGGGCGCATTCTTTGAAGAACCTTCTTGCATAGCTTGAGAGGAGCTTGCAAAGTGTACAGGTTCTATTGTATTTACTTCCTTGTTGTATTCCATGCTTGAGACACTCCATATATATACATATACTCTAAACTGGTTTTCCCTGGGGGGGTTTGTCTAGGGTCATGTTGACCAAAAATTACACTTGTTCATTTTTCATGTATGGTTAGTTGTATATCAGCAGTATGAGCTTGTAAAGATCCTAGAGGAATGTTATTTGTTTTATGGTATTTGCATGTGCTAACATCAGTTAAAAAACCACTTGCAAGGGCACTTAAAAGAACACTTAACATTCAGTTGGAAGGGAGTTTTCTTGGCATAAATTTCAGACCTGTTTGCTGTCTTAAAACAGCAGCAAGGACAGCTTTGATATAGTAAACTTAGAGCCCAACAAGATGTCATAAGACAGGCCTGTTGGGCAGCCTTCTAGTTCCTCAAAAATCTACAGAATGGTCTGGGCTGTCTTTGTTTTTCCTACATAGTATGATAACTCTGCAATATTTTGGACTGTATCAAGGTTGTACAGGTAAATCCACAGCCAGTTTTTGAAGAATACAAATTCCCATTAAATTTTTTTAAATGATGTAAAACCTACAGAAGCTACCAGTGAAGTCGACTCCTCCTACAAAGATGACCCTTGTCAAAAAAAGGTGGTTTACTTTCCTTTGGGTATCACCTCTGAATCCTTCCTTCTCTCCCCCAACACTCGAGCTTGCTCCATTCATGTTTCAAGTTCTACAATTTCCACATACTTCTTTATTAACTCGACTTTTTAGAAATGACAATACATAATCTCTCTGACATCACATAGCAAAGATTCAATCTTAGAATATATCCTTGGCCTCCTGATCTGACGACCTTTTATCCTACAAAAAAATTTATACATAAATTAGTTGTATTCTTCATTTATACAAGTCCTAACTTCCTTTCATCTCCAGCTGCCACATGTCATCTTAAAAGATTATACATCAGCTATTTACATGCTTCATTTATCCAAATCAGCTAAGTTCCTTTCATCTCCTGCTGCCATGCGTCATCTGAACTTCCAATTCAACAAAATTTTGGACCCTTCCAGAATGAGTGGTACGTGGATATAAGTAATGAATTGCATGTATCAATTTATCACACTATTGGCAAGCATAATTTGTCTCTAGATCAGTGTTTCAGCTTGCAAAACTATAGATACTGTATGCTCGTATATTAATATATTGTTTACAGGCACACTTATTCTTAGAATTTATGTATTCAATCCATTCTATTTGCATTTTGATATTCAGCTATTAAATTTGTTGGCATAGTTTGAGTGATGTTAAGCAATGACCATTGACAAGGTTGTGTTGGGCCTTTGACCATTTCTCCTAAAAAATAGACTGATTGTGTCAAACAAGACACCACAGAGGCTATTCAATGAGTTGTTCTAATCTCTGAGTTGGAAACATACTTAGAGGCTCAGATTCATTGATACATACCCAAATGTAAGAGATAACAGGCAGACTTGTTGCATGCTGCCCTGCACTCTATTTTTTATGATACCAAAATGCCTTAGATCGTCTGTTGAAAATGCCTGCTACAACTTATATAGGGATTCTGCATCAACCCCTTTTCTCTACTATATGATTCCCACAGCAACATTCTGGATTTCATCAGACACGTGAAAAATCCATTAAAGGGCATTATAATATACATAGTTGTTCCACATGGATTCAGTATGAAGGGAGTTTCCAAGATAGCTATATTACAACTATGGCTTCATTAAGGCTTACGAGGTTTGTCTTAAGTTCAGATGCATAATACTAAGGGATACCACGGATGATAGAAGCAACCAAGCTTCAAAACTTAAAATGGGGGAAATTTGGATCCACTATTCTATCCCTTAGGAAAATATCCTTTTCTATGTCCTTTCTCATAAAAAGCCATTAGCAGTTAAAAACTTGAAAAAGAGAGGAATAGAGGCTCCTTCAAGATGCCCAGTCTGTCTTTAAGAGTCTTAGGGGCATCTTTTTTAAGCCTGTCAAAAAGTGGATTTCTGTGTTCTAATCAGCAATGGCATTGATCTTAAAGACCCATTTTTCCCACAAATGGAGCAGACATTTTTATCACTCGGAACAGGAAATATCCCACTTCACTTAAGAAGAAATTTAGGCTTTCCAAAATCTGGACTGTTATTAAAGATAAGGCACTAGAATGATGAATCTGGATGGCAAGAAATAAAGCTATCTTAGCAATAAACAACTAAATAAAAGTGAAGCCACTAAAGTTAAAACCTGGGTTTCTGAGTCTTTGTCCATAAAATCAATCTGCCATAAGAATCATGAACTAGAATACTAACCAAAGGAGATCTACTGGATCCAAAGGTGAAGTCTTGGTTGATGGGCCAACAGAGAAAAACAGCAAAGGAAGCAAATGCTACTCCACTCCCAAATATCCACGCACTCTTTTTTGATGGAGCAATGAAAGAAAATCTGGAAAGAGTCTGGGGTAGTGGACTTGTTCAAGATCTTAATGGACTTGAGCTATCCCTCAGAAAAGTTCCCTGCTGACATCCAGGGCATAGGTAATTCTGCCTTAATGATCAAAATTTTGACAAATAAATCACACCCTAACTGCATAAATTCACAACTCATGCACAATCACACAGGTCAAGGAGGCCTTTGAATCAATTTGCTTTCACATGTTTAGGGAAATTTAAATTCAGAGGCAGATAAGCTAGCCAATCTCTGTTGAGATTTGGGTACCTTGGGAAGTGGTCCCCTTGTGGTTTTGAGTCTCTAACCACAAGTGGGAAATACATTGAAACTATGTACCTTGTACTTTGACTTCACTTAAGTCAAAAAGTTGAATTTTTGTCACTTAAGGCAAAACTGACTAATTATTCATTAAGTGGGTGAATGAGGGGACATTAAGTGAACTTAGGGAACTTAACCCAAAGTGGGTTAGTGAGTGAAATTATTGTGGGATGATCTCAACCTTTGATTAGAGAATGGATGGAGAGATCTTAGCCATCCATCTCTTAGGTTTCCTTATGGAGGTTCAAGAGGGGTGCATAGGGCCTAAGGAGGCTCATTCAC
>ML812645.1:20179-30678 GCA_009831015.1 Picea engelmannii
TGTGACAAACGGAGCTACAGGAGTATATGTGTATAGCTTTATTTTTTTGTACTTCCCAAGCTTTTCCTGATTTATTGCCGATCCGATCCAAACTCTTTGCTCTTTTGCCAAGTTTTTGCTGATTCCGAATCTGGTAATATTGACTAGATGTACCTTTTAGTCCCATTAACCTACTTTTGTGGTCATTTGTCTGACATTAATAAAAATATCTTATCTGTCTTATTTTTGCAATGTATAGTTTTCTTTAGGAAAGCTAAGATTTCTAAAAAGTTTAACATGCTGTACATTTTGAGCTTCTAAGCAATTCTGTGGGACTATTGTGCACTTCCACCCCTCCATAATCTCTTGCCTACAGGTATAGCTGGGGTAGTTTGTACATTTTTTATATCTTAATATATAATATTTTTGTCTCTTTAAGAAAATACATTCAGCTGATGATAACCTTAGTTCTCTTCACTTCTTTCTGGAAACTCTACGTGTAAATTCAACCTAATAATAAAATGTAATTTTCCATAGTACATTTAATCTGAATATCAAAAAGTAATAATTAAAAAAATACCTTATCAATAAAAGATGCTGGATAACATCTATAACTCTGCTCAAATGATGTAGCTGGATATCCATAACCCTCAAAGAACTGCAACCGTTTCCAAATATTATCAGATCTTAGTGCAGAATATTTTTCCAGAACTCGAGATTTGATATTGTTTCAAACCAAATCTAGCTTGTATTGAGTATGTAATGTTTAAGCATGAATAATGCAAGAGATCAGATGTTCTTTAAAATCCAGTATTTTATCAACCTAACATGCAGCAACTAAATTCCCATTAACAATTCTATATTAATAAAATTAGTGGATAAATGGAATTAAAATGCATACCATTGTGAAAACAGTCTAGTGACCCCAGTCAGTTCGGCTTTCCAATAACAGATTCTGCAAATAACAAATTACAACATTCTTCAATCAATCATTCTAGAGCCAACCCAGCCAGGCTGCTGTATCTTAAGATACAGCAATGAAAATCAGTTTCCTAGAACACTTGGTGACTACAATTCTTCAATGAAAATCGTAACAACTAAAGCTACATATTAAAACCTTTGTTTTTATTCTGTCAATATGTAATATCTTTATTCTTTAAGTGAGACCAAGCAAAACTCTAATAAGATGAAAGAGGAGCTATATAAAGCAAAGGAATATTTGAAGGGCACAATGTTAATTACTGTCCTAATTATTTGCCCCTGTTCCATTATTTCCAGTGTGTTTATTCCATGTTTCGCTATGTTGGATTCCAAGCTGGGTAGTTTAGGTCCTAGCATATTCTGAAATGGCATTATATCAAAACACAAGCACAAAATTTTGCAAATTACTGTTATAGTGCCACTACACCCCAGCAACCAGGAAAACCAAGTTTCAATTGCATTCTCTTACCATGTATTATGAATTTTATCCTCCACAATGGTACTAATGGCATCATATGCCCACGTGAACATTACCCCATCATGGCAAATGGGGAAGTTGTCCACTGCATAATACCAATAAAGTTGTTAAAAAACCCATAAGCTTTTGATTTGTCTATTTCAAGCTCATGAGTAGCCCTGGATTTTGCATTTTTTTCAATCAGAAAAAAATGCAAAATCCAGGGCTACTCATGAGCTTGAAATAGACAAATCAAAAGCTTATGGTTTTTCTGATGGCACAGCGCAATGGAATCTCGGAATGAGTGGAGCAGGAATATTACAGTTAAGGGATTCTAGGCGGATCCAATTTAAATATGGACTAGCATATACAACAAATAATGAAGTCATCAGAGTGACCCAAGCGCTTATGGCCCTAACTTTGGAAAGGGTATTAAGTTAAAGAAAATTGGTAATTTCTGTTGAAATATTGTAACTTCGAAGAATATTCTACCTGAGAGAGAGTTGAATAATATTATTATATTATATTTAATTAAGCCCTATTGTGCCTGGACAGTTAATTGTAAATTAAGAGGGTAAAGTGACAGGTCAGCCCAGACCTAATTATAGGCTGGCCAGACCACTATTTATAAGAGAGGCCAGTGCCTCATTTGGACACACACACACACTCAGCTCTGCAGTGCACAAGTCTTGGAGGAGAAGTTGTTGCAACTGGGGGTGACGTCAAGGAGGGTTTTTGGTCTATCTCTTGGTATTTCTTGGTTAAGTGGTGCGCTACTCTTCCTGGTGAAGGAGTAGAGGAGGATATTTTGTTCGGTCTTTGGTCTATCTATATTGAGGAAGTTTTTGCTGGGTTTTCTCCCGTGAGGGTTTCCCAGGATAATCTGTGTGTCTCTATTGTTTCTGTGATTTCCTCTCTTTCAGTGATCTTATTTATGCAGCTAATGTGCTAAATGATTATAATAATAAAGAAGAACCGTAACTGCTAGTTGTATAAGTAAAACTTCAACATGGTATCACAGCAAGCCTGAAAGAGACCAACTCACAGTTTATAAGAAGAGGCTAGCTTCAGCTCCAAGATTCAATTTTCAATATTGCAGCTGCTGCTAAATTAGGGTTTATGCATAAATCCTAAGTGTGACGTTTTCCCTGTTTAAGAAGGACGTTAGGGGAAGTAACCACACCTAGGAACTCGCCCTAGGAAGGCCCATCTAGTCCCTGGATCAGAATTTTGAAATTTGAAGTTTGAGAAATTAGGGTTTCCTCATAAAACCCTAAGTTGCAGTTGCAGTTGCAGTTGTAGTCCCAGTTGCAGTTGAAGTTGCAGTTGTAGTTGCAGTTGCAATATCAGTCGCAGTAGCAGTTGCACTTGCAGTATCAATTGCAGTTGCAGTGCCATTTCCTTCATACCAATTGTAGTGCCAGAACCAGTTGCAGTACCAGTTACAGTGAAAGTTTTGTGAAGTATTGGGACTGATTTTCATTGTCCTAGTGCGCCTTACCTTAGAAAATCTCCAACTAACTTTAAGTTACAAGTTGAAGCACCCTTGAAGTTCTAAAGGTTCGTTATTGCTTTCCAGTGCCACTACCTGTCGATATTGTTAGAGGTATGTACTTACCTATGTTGCACGGGGACCCGTCCCCCCCAAAAAAACCTACGTACCCGTCGTTCCCGCGTACCGAGGACTTGGGGACCCTTAGGAAACTTACCCAAATTGTTGGGGACTTCATTGGGGACTCGGGGACTTGTTGGCCGTCCCCAAGACGTTCCCGACATATTTCAGGGACGTTACGAACAAATTTCAAGGATGTTCTAGGCAGATTTCAGGGACTTTTTTGGGCAGATTTTGGGGATATTCAGGACATATATCTTCAGTCTTGACAATCATGGAAATTGATGATTGGACAATAAGATCTTTTTTCCCATCCATTATTTTTGTATTGCATTGAATCTAAATCTGTTGTAAAAGTTGTAGCTCAAAACATGGGTTTTGTATGATGGGTTTTGATTTGGGTTTCTGTTGATTTAAATATTGTATTTTCAGCAACAAGGTTACAACAAACAAAGTTTCCATGTCAAAAAAATAATGAATGCAACATTTCAAAGGGCTAATCCTTACGGTTACTGTTCTTGTTCTTCTCATTTTTCTTGTCATCTTAGCTTTTACATATTGTACATGGGTTTTCAGGAGTCATTTAATTATAGTGCTTCCACCATCCCAACCTCAAGCATTGTGAAAACAATCAGATAGTAGTGACTTCGATTGGGCACTAAATGTTTGAATAAATTCCTATTCAATCACATTCTTAATCTGAAATATGAGTAAGAAAAACTGCTATAAAGACATTTCTCATTTAATTTTCCTAAAGCTAAACTGCATTTTGCTCTTGTCTAGCATCCAATAATGAAATGTCACTCTGCCCTTTTTTAAATTGGTCGAGCTTTTTCAAAATTGGCAAGTGTAAGGACTGTGCATAATATTGTATAGTATAGCTTGATATGCTTACAAGCTTGAAGCAACTACAAATGTTTATGGTGAATTTTAATATATATATATATATATATATATATATATATATATATTATTGTCGTCCCCAACCCGCCGTCCCCTAAAAAATTTGGGGGTGCGCTCTAGCCGTCCCGAGAACGCGTCCCCCTGTCCCCGCCGTTCCTTCGTCCCGAAAACCAATGCAACATAGGTACTTACATATGTTTAAACTGTATCGTTATTTTAAGGGGTATTTGCAAGAGAAAGGATCTTTTATCTAAACAACAATAGTAGATCTAGAGTGATCTCAAATCCAACACATTTAGAGAAACTATGCACCCCAGGTTTGAATACTTTGATATGCCTCTACTTGTTATGGCATTATTGTACTCTTATGAATATCCAGGTTGCATTTTGATCTGTTGAAGTTATCATACTAACCATTGGTCAAAATTAAAGTCAAAGTATTAGATTGATTAAAGTTGAGATTATAGATTTTATTCCCTAACTCAGATTTCTGTCAAGATAATATATTGTCTTAGTACAGAGGACAGGTTGAAGAAAGTACTTGTCATCTTGAGTGAAGGAGACTTGAAAGAAAAGCAACACACTCATTCTTGATGACAAGACTCCAGGTTCCAGGTTTGATTAATTAAATTGATAAGATTCAAATTTACATATATCAAGTTTGATAACTACTAAACACTAGTTGTGATAGCAATCTTTGAAAAAATTTATTATTGAATACTTGGTAGCATGTGAGCATTATTGAGATAAACGCTTACTGTAATCATTCACTAGATATAACTAACATCTCCTCTAGGAGAAACTTTTTGTTTTGTTTCCAGGTTACCATGGAGGAATGATTGATCAAAACACTAAAAGAGTGTTTCTCTCATTCCTTATTATTGTATTTCTTACTTTTTACCCTTGTTTCAGGCAGGTCACAAGTGATAGCTCTAAAGGAGCTACTGTGACGATTGTTCTCGCTATTGTTTTATTATTATTATAAAGAGTATTATTCTTGTCTATTGTTTCTCCCTTGTTGTTCTTGTTCTGGGCAGGTCACAGGTGATAACCTTGAGGGAGCTATAGTGAGGATTGCAGGAGGCAATATATTAGATGAGACATGGAGCAGACTATCCAAGTTGTATATATGACCGTATACATCCATATACCAAAGAAGAAGCTACTTTTGATAGATACAGAACATCTCATATGGAGACAGATCATGAGGAGTTGAAGGCTCCAAAGATGACCGAACATTAGAATAGAACTCACAGTAGACTTGGTCAATGGATAATGAAGCCACCTTGACAGGAAGCAGAATTCATTTGAAGTCTGACGCATCTTTTCATATTAAGACTTGGTATTCAACACCAAGTATATCATGCAGAGACTATGAAGTTTTTGTAGACTCGGAAGAAATCAAGACTCAAAGTAAGCCTGATCTCAAAAAACATCATATGTGAAAAAGAGACATCTTCGAGGACTAGCAAACAGATGCCATGAGTTGAGAAGACTAGATTGTAGCTTCAGAGACCTCTAGGAGACATGAAATCTCCTGAGAAGATTCCCTTTTTCAATGATAGAGGAGGAAGCCAGTCAGAAGGACTGGGATATGGATTTTGCCTTGAGACCAGAAGAGAAGTCAGTGGTGACTTCCAAGATTGATCTAACAGATCAAGCATGCTGCAGATAACAGTATAAAGATGTACAAAGCCTTATTTGTGTCCAGAGGATTCTCCTAGCAAGAGGGAGAAGACTATGACGAGACACTTGCTCCAGTAATCAGAAGAAGTATATATAGAACAAACATGATTCATTAAAAGAAGTCGACAAAATATGAGATTCAGAGGGAGCAAATATGACAATCCCTATATTTGAGATTGAGTTATCTCCAGTGCCAGTTGGTGCAGTACATTAGTCGAGCCATGGAGACATGACTACAATAGAAGATTGAGTTACCTCCAAAGAAAGAGGATAAGCTACCCTCGATGTCAGTTATTGAGCCACTCTCAGTTTCAGATGAAGTTGTTGCCGTAATAGAGTAGAGGAGTTACTCTCGGAGTTCAGCAGCCACAGTGGGAATGGAGCAGTCATTCCCAGCTTCAAAGCAGCTACAGGTGCAGAGTCCCAGTCCCAGGGGAACAGTTGCAGAGAGAGTAGAGAACATACTCTCAGGAAGTGAGATAGATAGTGCTTTGCAGAAAGCACATAGAGCTAGCACATGATTTTGCAGATTGAGTTGCAGCTAAGCAAGTGTACCATGTTGGTACAATGTGATGTGAAAATTTGGTTTCGAAGTATAGGACAGGAAGACTCATGTCTGCAAGTTGAAGCAAGCTCCAAGAGCTTGGTATGGCAAGATTGATAGTTTTTTTGATGAGCTTGGGCTTTACCAAGAGTAAAGTTGATCCAAACCTTTACTTCAAGATTGAGAATGATGGACCAGTTATATTGTTGCTATATGTGGATGACTTATTCTTGACAGATGAAGAAAAGTTCATCACAGATTGTAAGAACAAGCTTGTCGCTGAATTTAAAACGAGGACCTAGGCCCGATGCACTATTTCTTAGGTCTTGAAGTATGGCAGAGCCCAGAAAAGATTTTCCTTAGTCAAGGAAAGTATGCTATGGAAATTCTGAAGAGATTCGACATGATGGACTATAGAACCATGTCCACTCCTATGGAGTCGAATCCGAAATTATTGGCTGATACTTCGTCAAAAATAGTTGATGTTACTCTATACAGAGAAGCCTCTGTCTCGTGTGAAGTTTGAGTACTTCCGAGACAAGCTTGGTGTAGTCCAAAAGGACCTCCCTCGAAAGGGGGAGTGATATTGATGATACTATGGTATCCTGACCAACAGCGGGTAGCTCAGTTAGGATTTTATATCCTAGGGGACTGATCATCCCTGGGCAAATCCCAGAGGTCCGATAAGGATGGTCTGTCAGAGTACCTGTGCATGTATATGCCAGTTGTGGTCAGTAGTGGTAGCTCAATTAGGATTTTATATCCTAGGGAATCTTATGATTCCTAGGCAGATCCCGAAGGTCCGGTAAGGACAGTCTGTCAGAGTACCACGTGTTAGCTTGTTAGGATTTTATATCCTAGGGAATCTTATGATTCATGGGCAGATCCCAAAGGTCCGGCAAGGACGGTAGTACCACAAATGTTGTTGTTGATGCACCTGCCTCATTCTGTTGCCATTGATGTTGTGTTTCCAGCTTCGTACCATTGATGTTGTTGTTCCAGCTTCATGTTGTTGATGATATTGATGTTCCAACTTCGTGTTGTTGATGTTGATGTTCCAGCTTCATGTTGTTAATGATGATGATGTTACTCCAGCTCCGCGCTGCAGATGATGATGGTGTTCAGTTTCTACTGATGTTGACGATAAGAAAAACTTTCGATGACCTATAGATCTGAACGACAATGTTCCCGATGTTGATGACGATGTCCCCTCCTCTTGATGTTGTATTGAGTCCAGTCAGTTGTTATTGATGTTGTTAGTAGAATACCCTTCTTGTTAAGGGGGAGTGTTGAAATATTGTAACTTCGAAGAAGATTCTACCTGAGAGAGAGTTGAATAATATTATTATATTATATTTAATTAGGCCCTATTGTGCCTTAGTAAAAGTCGACCCTATTGTGCCTTGACAGTTAATTGTAAATTAAGAGGGTAAAGTGACAGGTCGGCCCAGACCTAATTGTAGGCTGGCCAGACCACTATTTATAAGAGAGGCCAGTGCTTCATTTGGACACACACACACACACACACACTCAGCTCTACAGTGCTCAAGTCTTGGAGGAGAAGTTACTGTAACTGGGGGTGACGTCAAGGAGGGTTTTTGGTCTATCTCTTGGTATTTCTTGGTTAAGTGGTGCGCTACTCTTCCTAGTGAAGGAGTAGAGGAGGATCTTCTGTTTGATCTTTGGTCTATCTATATTGAGGAAGTTTTTGTTGGGTTTTCTCCCCCATGAGGGTTTCCCAGGATAATCTGTGTGTGTCTATTGTTTCTGTGATTGCCTCTCTTTCAGTGATCTTATTTATGCAGCTAATGTGCTAAATGATTATAATAATAAAGAAGAACCGTAACTGCTAGATGTATAAGTAAAACTAAAGACTTGAGGCTGTTAGGAGTTATCAACGGGACACTAGAATTGAAATCCAGATTCAATGTGATTTCTTTTTATCATGTGCTCAGGGATCTTAACAATTAGCAGACAGCTTGTCAAAGCAAGCATGTAAGTGAGTTCCTTTATGAAAACCAAGTTGTGGGATGGTGAAGTGGAGGTTCTTGATCCAAATTAAATCCTCATTCCAAACTTTGTAAAAAACAATTTTTTGGCAAATTTTGAAGTCAGCAATCAACTTTAAAACAAAAGGCCAAAAGCCTCAAGAAGGTGAAACAATCACCTGATGGTTGGCACTCCAAGGCAACCCTATAACAAAGAATGTTGTTAGATGCAAAGACAACCAAGGGAGGTGGACGAGAAATGAAGAAGAAAGGCAATGGCGAAAAAAGAAGACTTGGGAAGAAGAAACTTGCTTTATGATCGGAGGATGAAGGAGCCATTGAGCTTGTCCATGCATGAGCAACAATTGTCCCTGAGCGATGGCAATCTACAAATGTTGTCAGTGAGTAACAATCGAAATTTCTGTGTATAGCTCACCCTTTGTAGCTATTTCCTGGGCCTAATAAAATGCCCATCGAATGTTGGTTTTCCCATTTGGGTTTCCAAGGTAAAATCTCTATGTCTATAGTGCATTAAAGTTCTTTGTGGTTGATGAATTGTTGTGTGATTGAGCACTGTGGATGTTTTATTTTCTTCTTGTTGTTCTGGCTATATTAAATAAATCATTGGAATGTGTTGAGCAAGCAACAACTTCCCTGTACCTTTTTTGCCTATGTCATGTAGCAAGGACAAAAAGGGTTGGGGCCCCTCCTTTTTTCTTTCAATCCTAGAAGACCAGTCTTTCAAGCTTTCATATCATGACTTGGAAATTTTTCACTTTAAGTCTTGTTATCGCAGGATTTGTAATTATGCAAAGCCCAACACAACACTCCAAATCTTGCATAACTATGGAAGATCCTACCACTGTCACCTTAGCAAGAATTTCCCTCGTTTTAGTGATGGAAGAGGTCCACCACAAGGGAGGCTTCCCTGGTGACCTCAAGGGATCAAAGTAGCAAGTATAGTAGCCAAACCTACCGCCCCCTCTCTTGATCACCAAAAGATTGGTCTAGGTCAAGGTAGTAGAAGAGGTATGAAGTTGTTTGAGTACCTGCCCAGAACAAGAACACTTTACAGCATATATATGATTATTTCCAAGTCCAAGCATTCAATTAATAACTCCTTAAGACACTAGACAAGATAAGTTGCAATGGCTGTTATAAATTTGCAGCAGTAAACAATGATATAACAGCAGTAAATGATTTATAACAGCAGCAACAATTAGTGCTCAAAAATGCAACAATTGACCATGAAAACTTACTTAGCATATATCTACTAGAATAATATCCAATTGTTTGAGGCAATGTCTAAACAAGTTAAGCCACCAGTATATGAGTGTATGCAGCAAATAAATGTAATTTAGATGGCTGTAGCAAACTTTGTATAACAGCAGCAAGTTATTGGACAAGTTTTCCAATGTTAATGTTAGTAAAGTTAGTGGAATGCTTAAGAGAGTTGAGAGAATGAGTTTGTCAAACAATTCACCATGAGAATGCTTTAAAACCAATGCCTTTCAAGGGTTATGGAGTCTTATAACAGCAAATGCAACTAAGCTTGAAACTTGATCTAGTTGCAACCAAGAGGTAGGATTCAAACCCTAAGGTGCAAAGCACATTTGGGCCTTAGGCTTTGAATCTTGAGGAGAAGGATTTCTAGGGTGCAAGCACATTTGGGCCTTGGAAACTGTTTCTCCCTTCTTGTAGCTTCAACTAGGTCAAAAATCAAAAGTCTATGGCTAAAATCCTAAAGTGTGCCAGCACTTTAGGGATTTAAGGTTCTAACCCTAGCGAGGATATTTTCACAAACTTTGGACAAAAATCACTTTGTGAGAGGAAGAAGAAGCACTTATGTTCCTCTCTTAGGGTTTCACCAAGCAAGACATCTAGTATAAAATAGAAAATTTACCATGAAACACTAATAGCATAAGAATAAATTGCAGAAAATTCACTTACTTCATCCAAGAAACCATGCGATAAAACCCTAATTGCAGAAGTTCCCATCCAAAATCAGAAAAAACCATCCACAAGTGACCTTCCAAGCATATAGTGCATAAGAAGAGAAGAGCTAGTAACCCTTAGAGGACGAAAATTTTAGAAGTACTCTCACAAAATGGTGTGAAGTTATGATCCTAAAATGAAATGTGAGGGTAGCCTTCTTATATGAGGCTACCCTAATAGATTTGTCCACATAATTTATCAACTACAAAAAAGAAATGGGGTCGACCGCTTGATTTGCCTCTAACATAATGCCCAAATACAAAAATACATCATAAAACCCTAAAAAGTGTGACATCATGCTCCAAATGTGTGACGTCAAGCTAGGAGAGGGTGACGTCGTGCCTCCAAAGGCAA
>ML812645.1:50403-64977 GCA_009831015.1 Picea engelmannii
TTACCCCTTTTCCCTAGGTAGTGACATCATGGGACTAGGGCATAGAAGTTGACCACCAAGGTGAAACAAGGCAACTAACACAATTTCCCAAACCAATGATCCATTATCCAACTTCAACCAAAGATCCTCATCCACATGCCCGACAAATTAAGCACAACACTTTGCATGAAAGGACTAACATACCTCATGGTGAATATAGCTTACCATCTCCCATACTCTGGGTTGCTTGAACGTGATCAACCTTGGTTGATTTGTGCTGTGAGGCAAATGAGGGGGGTTGTTGGGCTACCATCTATGGACATGTTGATCATCATCATCATCATCATGGTGTAGATCATGTTCTCCATTGCGGGCCTCGAGACATGATCTCCTCCAGTTACCCCTAGGCATGGGGGGTAACAAGTCCCAAACTCTTTTTCAGGATTCCATCAAGTTTTCAAATTGCTTTTCAATCTTTTGGGCTCACTTTCAATGAGCAAATCCTTAAGCACATTGTATCGCAGCTCTTAAAGTTTGTTAGATTGTGCTATGTCGCAACTTTAGAAACTTTCTATCCATCGACATGTCACGACCAAAATCATCTTCTATGTGATACAGTGCAAAGTAAGAACAGTCCCATGTCCGCGATGCAACAAACTTCAAGAAGGGAAAACTCCAAAACAAAACAATACTTTGAAAAATTTCTTCCTTGCGACATCTCACAACTTTGAAAATTTTCTTTCGTGCGATATATTGCAACTTCAAAGAAATTCTCCCTTGCGATATGTCACATGGACAAAAACTTCTTCATTGCGCTACATCGCAGGAGAAAAAAAATTCTAATGCCATATATCACATCCCTAGAAACTTGCTATACATGCAACATATCGCAAACAAAAAAAAAATCTTCATGCGACATAGCACAACATGAAATATTTCTCTCATGCGGCATATCGCAAGCCACAATATTTCAAGGGCATGACACAAGAAACACTGTCGCACCAAATGAAAACTTCTAAACCATGACAAACCACAACGTTTCAAAGTTTCTCTGAGTGCGCCATATGCCAAGTGACTTTTTTTAAAAGGGTAAAAGGATGGCAAAAGTGTCAATATTTTTTTATAAAAGGCAACCTAAACTCGTTTTATTGCCCACGACTATCTTTGGAGCGTGCTATCATTGATCAAGTCACCAAGTGTCCTAGAGATTCTCTTGTGCCCATCGTGATCAAAGATCTTCAACCACCCACTTGGCTATTCTAGGTAAGCCTTACACCTCATAGTGGAATCTTAATTTTCTTTGCTTTCAAGATATCATTTGCCATTGGGGTTTTCTTCTTGTTTTTGTTTGCGACCTAGCCATTTAAAATAAAAGAAAAAAGAAAAAAGGAATCTTCCCCATTAGAGATAGCATTCAAGTTGGCACACATAGGGATTCGAACCCTTTCGAGCTTGGCCAATAAAAAATATAAAAAGAAACGTTTCCATATGGCATCGCACAACACCCTGAACACAGTGTTTAATACCATTCAACATGCTAGAGAAACGACATAATAATTGAAGGCTTTTAACTGAACCTCAATCAAAGAACCCTCTCAACCCATGCTAACTCGTTTGGGGTTGACACAAATAAACTTTGTTCGCCTAATGTAGAATTGCTCATATTACCTATGTGGGAAGAAAGATATTAGCAACAACAACCGATGGAAATACACTTGTTCTTTCCATACAATACATTCAATATCATGTGTTGATGTTTCGCACAAATAAAGGGGCTATTGAAATCAAGTTTGGGGTCCCGGTTTCAAAAAACCACAAAAGTGGAAAACCTCAACCGTGGCAAGAGAAGAAGATATAAAATTTGCAGGTCTCCTTCATTGTTGGACCCATTTTCATACAAGAGGACCATGAAACTTATTTGAAACATTTAGGCTAGGGTCACTAAAACTTAGATAGGGAGTTTCATTTTTTGTGACACACACGCTTAGTGAACCAAAATGATGTAGCACAAATCATATCGATAAACATGGAGATTCAACGGAGAGAATAAACCAGGATCTACGCTCACCATCGTTATCCACTCAACTTTCTCATTGTTAGTGTTGCTTCGGGCCAAGCCCTGAGAGGTTCAATCCACCAGCTCAACAACAGACACAAGTGGAATGTTTGGATGAAATATTTTGAATGCTCCTAAAATGCCCAACACCAAAAGATATGAAACCACTTCTCTAAGAATCATGCATCCCCTGTTCTTATTTCAAGAGAAGAATCTTTCCCCAGAATAGGCATTTTATTTTGATTTTGGTATCTAACACCACTAATGTGATCTGTTGTTAAAACGGATGAGTCACATGATCCACATATGGCATCAAAAAGATCAAGGAAGAAAAAGGAACCAGTAATTGAGATCAACCCAGATAGGGAAGATGCAGCAAATCTTGATACAGAAGTGGGTATTCCTGGACCTGTGTATAGAGACACTCAGTACAACATGGATGTAGGCACCACCTACAAATATGTCCATGGAGGAGACCTTCCCATAACTCCCTCTTCTTCTTGGTGAGGAAAATCTAGATGTTGGTGTCCACCTACAAATTAATCAATCAATATTACACAAGGTTGCAACCAGGCCTATGCCTTGTGTTGAAGTCATCTCGTGGCTTATCAACAAGGTAGATACCAAAAACTGTTTAGTCAGGAATACTACTTAGAAAGCTAATTCCTCATTCCAGCCCTCAACCCTTAAAGTCTGCTACAAGCTCCCTCAACCTGTTGTTGACCTCATTGAGGAATGGATACTGCAGTTTCCTTTGAACTACCCGACTCTCCTAAAAAACTAGTGGGTCAAGCCTAAAGCATTCATAGCTAGAAGACTGGGTACTTATCTCACCAAGCACTTAAGAACACCATTTACGATCACAGTGGCTCTAATCAATAGACTGTACAGAGAGGAAGATGCTACACAATTCAAAGAATCTTGGGTGCCAACGATTTACGTTGTTACTCAAACTTGCACCATCTTCAATTGGGCCTCCATTCTGTCAGCATCAATGGCTCAAGCCATCTCTAGGGCCAAGCACACAGCCCCAGGCATGCATCCAGCGTTTTTTATGTCCTCTTATCTACTGGACACTGTCAGCATAGTGAACAGTTTTCTAGGGATGGGATGGCAATGGTAACCCAGCGAGGCACCCATACATGTCTATTGCCATATTTTATGGGAGCATCGTTTCAAAATACATTACACAAAGATCTGCGAGCAGTTCATAGCTCCCATGCACAAAATAATCTTTTGTGCACCTTCAAGATGCATGACAGAAAAGGCCATGCAGGCAATTGGTGAAGTGGGTGACAAGTACATTACAAATCCAAGAACTTACATCAGGATTTTTGGAGCCACCAAAGCACCCCATCTATTGCCCAAATCCATCCCTGAGAAGATGGCTTTACACGAGGTGGTATACCAAACATTCCTACACAAAGTTGGGGCATCACTTGCACGTGACAATAAAGCAAAACGGCCCCCATTGCCCTTTCATATAGGGGCATATGGGATCAAGGATTTCAAAGAAGCAATTGCAGAGGCCGAAACCCTAGCCACCTTTCATTTTGGAGATGAGAGGTTTAGAAGGCATGATCCACTAAATATAGTCAGCCAGCACTGCCATGCATGTAAATACAAATGGCCTTACCAAAATGAAGCGTGGCAGGAAGAAGTGGCTTTCAGAATCGGAAGTAACAGCCGAGTAAGTAGAGATAATAAGGTACAGATGGAGAGGGAAAGACCAAAGAGAGAAAGAGCAAAAAATGAAAGACTTGAAAGGGAAGCAGCAGCAGAAAAAGAAAGACTAGAAAAAGAAGCTGAAGCATTAAGACTTCAGAAAGAAGCTGAGGAAAGAAAAAGAAATGAAGATCTAAGGCTGGCAAGAGAAGAAGCCAGAAAAAAGGAGGAAGAGAAGGCGAGAAAGAAGGGACAAGAGGAAGCCAAAGGTTCAGAACCTATGGACAGTGGGACTTACTATTCCAAAATTGCATGCAACACCCCGGGTGCATCCATCACAAGGGGCCATTTCCCTCTGGGTGAGCTTGATTTGGGGAAATTCACCCCCTCTAAGTTGGATGCAGTCGCAATTTTGGATTCTTCATTTTTGACAAGACAAAAGGCAAAGTGGTAAAGCAATTGTATAAGAAACTTAAGCTATCGGGAGTTCCTGAACTCACAGTGACCACTGAGACACCACCGATGGCGGACTGGGACACAAGAACAAATCCAATCGCCACAACTTTTGCAAGTGTCGCTTTCTCACAAGCTTCAGAGTTTAATATACGAAACGTGACAAAGGAAATTCAAGAGTATAAACAAAAGGTGGAAAAACTAGAGCAAGAAGTGGCACATTATAAAGCAGGCATGACCAGCTTATCTAAGCTTTAAGGCTTGCGCCTTCAAAGTTCAAACTCCAAGAGGAACTCAACACTATTCAAAACCTAATGTACTCTAATCTAAAGGAGTTCAAGGATCATGCCACCCAGTTTCTCACTTACCTTGAAAATGTTAAAGATAAGAAGCTAGTGTTGTATGGAGTACATGTCAGCATGGATGAACTGAAAAAATGGCAAGCAAAAGAAAAGGACTCCCCAAAAGACTTGCCTAGGATGACAGAAAAGGAAAATCAGATCAATTATGCAACTCTATCAAACTGTCGAGCAGTAAGCACAACACTAGAGAAAAACGTCAGTCTATGTGAATAATTGCAAAAAGTTATACCTTGCTGCTGCAAAGGTAATTGAAAGATGTCACTTGCCATTGCTTGGAGACATGGGTGCACCAAAACCCATGACAAATATCTTGAACGAGTTGGAGGAGAGCATAAGAAACAAAGGAAGCACAATTGAGATGAATCCAAGGATTACCGAGGAGATCCTAAAGGAATACATTGCTAGCCCCTCCAAAAAGATGAATTTAATTAATTATTTCCTTTGCACATTAAAGAGAGAAATGGGGCCCATGTCAAGAGAACTAGTGTCTTATGAAGTTGCCTTTGAGCAATTAATTTTTAGGTGCCATCCTAGGCATCTCCTCATAACATGAAGTGTGGGGCACATACATAAAAGATAAAACACATGGTCGACTATGACCATAGTGAAAGATGAATTGTAATTTAGAATATTATTTAGGAAAGAATCGAGAAGGGAAGCTGAAAAGTCTATCACTGCCAAAAGGAAGCCAAAAAGACAAAAAAGGTAGTTATAGACTGAAAGTTTTAAAAGCCTATTGACTCGCTATAGAAGGGACTTTTGCTTATTGATAATTTGTAAACTCTTTGAGAATTTTTAATGAGAAGAAGCCCTCCAAGCCAATTTTGGGGATGAGCACCGGTGTCAAATATTGTATATGCCTAGAATTCTTTCTGCTGTTATGTTGTTATTGATATAGATATCACTGTAAGAATGTATTGTTCTATTGATGACTTTTCTACAATGAGTAGTATAGTTCTTGTTTTGCTCTTCTGGGATGTTTGCTTTGGGATGGTAAATGTGAGATTGTGAATGGTAATGTAACAACAGACTTCTCTATGTTTCATTCATGTTCATGCTTATATGTTTCTGTTTTCTTGAACAGTTTTTTGTTCCAGAAATATTAACAGAAATGTATAACTAATTTCATTGTTTACTAGCTAAAATCTGCTCCTAGCTACGATAGGTTATATAAGACTGCATTCTGCATATAGATTAGAAGCATCCAGCATTTTTCATTTCACAATCCATTCCACATCCAATAGTAACAGCTGTCGGGCCAGAATCCTGATGGGTTCCCTATTTCAAACTATGTGAAGTCTAATTGGGACTCTACATCGGGGAGAACCCCCTGTTGTTGAGCAGGGCACTTTGCCCTCGACAACAAAATGATAGCTACAACATTCAAATCGATTGGGTGGTGGCTTGTCTAAATCTGAGCAATTCTGCCTGTTTATTGAATGTTGGGTGCAACAACTATATGCACCTGCAGCACTGTCATTGTGCTCTGTTTCTATGGATAATTAATTGGCACTCTGACTACCGATTTGCCCCAACTCCAAATGTATTTATTAATCATTTTTGCTACAGCACTAAAATTCCATGATGGTTTAAAAGTTGAGCAAAAGCCTGCTACAGAAATACAATCCTTCATCCAATGCATCTTTGGCATCTACAGCTCAATCTTCCCTTATTTGGAAATCTTGATTGGTAGCTACAGCATGAATGTCCAATTGCTTGATAGTTGGATGTTGTGGAAATCATAAATTCCATCATTTGGGAGTAGATTGGCTCGTGGGCTGTGTAAGCATATTCTATAGCCTGAATTTGCATCGCAGACTCTGTTCAAATCGGAGAGAGACATCTACAGCAATTACTAGGTGTTCTTCCAGATATATACGACCAATGAGATCACTCATGGCCAATGTGTTCACTATTAGTGGGCTGGCTATCAGAATTTAGAGGCCTGTGCAACGTTCTCCTATTGTTGATTTGTGAATGAAGTGCTAGAACCTTTGATTGGTGGTCACTACACTAATCCCATGTGATCGGATCACTTGTATATGAGTTTTAAATACCAATCAACCTTTGCTTATCCTGCAACAGCTATATGCCTATAGGCCACATACGAAGATGTGAAATGTAGATTTCAGCGCAGCCATATATCCCACATTTATAATTGGGAAGTGCTAGATACTTCAAGCCACAGAGGTGTGTGATTTTAACAGAGTTGTAGAGTGTTGCATAGGCACACTTGATTCTCCACTAGAGTGCATTGTTTAATTTTAACTCAACAAACTATGTTTTTCTGTGGTGTTTGCATGTTCAGGGACACAGCTTAATATGCACCTCGTCTTAGAAATGGAGAGGCTTGGGCTTCATAATTGAGCATTGGTATTTGCACTACTGTTGAGATTTGGATACCTTGGAAAGTGGTTCCCTTGTGTTTGTGAGCTTCTAAACAAATGAGGGAAGTACTTTGTACCTTGTACCATGTACTTTATGTCTAATTTCACTTTGACTTTGGAGATTTAAGTCAAAAGTAAAATTTGGTCATTTAAGCCTAATTTAGCAATTAATTCACTTTGTGGGTGAATTAATAGACATAAAGTGAAACTATGGAAACTTAAGTAAAGTGGGTTTTAAGTTGAGATTTAGATGAGATGATCTCAACCATTGATTAGGGATGAGATGAGATGATCTCATCCACCCAACTTTCAGGTTTCCTTATACTTCCTAAAGGAGGGCGCAAGGGGCAAAGGAGAGGTCATTCACTCATTTGTTCACTCCAAGAGTTTGAGAGAGAGCAAGAGGATGAGGTTTTAGGCATTGGGAGAGGAAAGCTTGGGCGCCTCCTTGCATGGAGGGCTCATGAAGGCTTAGAGCCCAGTTTAATTAGTGGGGAGCTTCCAGTTTTGAGGAGGGCGCACTTGAGGAGGAGGGCGCATCATCAGTGGGGAGGTCTTAGAGAGCTCAATTCGCAGTGAGGTCCGTTTCAGAGAGAGGCTACACTTTAGTATCAGAGTATTGTGGAGGGGTTTCTTGTTCAGAGCTTCCAATTGGCATCTGGCTCCATTTTTGTGGTCTTGGCAGCATTTATGGGGGGCACACCATTCTAGGGCGCTCTTGCTTCATTTGGACTTGTATTTCAGCTTGGATCAAGCTGCTATTGTATCAGGTTCATCTATATTTTGTACTTGTTGTATTCCACCATCTATTCTCCTCATATATAGACATATATTCCAAACTAGTTTTCCCCGGGGGGGTTTTATCCCGGTCATGTTGACCAAAAATACACGTGTTAAATTTCATGTGTGTTTGAGTGTAGAACTACTGTATTTTCAGCTGTAAAGATCTCTAGGTGTGTTACATTTATTTTAGTATGCATGCGCTAACCCTTGGTGACTAAAACTACATGCTAGAGTGTAGATTTTGTGAGGACCTATGAGGCTGCCACCTAAGGTCTGTCCTTGACCTTAGTATGGCTCTAAGTTTCAACTGTGTGGCTGTCTTCTTTTGCTGTTTTAGGACAGCAAACAGTCACCAAACTTTCTGCTCAATATTTAATGGTTAAGTGCTCTTTTAAGGTGCCCTTGCAAGTGTTTTCTTTACTCAATGTTATCACATGCATAATACATTAAAACACATAACACTACCTCTAGATCTTTGAACTTTAAAATGTTGATCTACACTTCTAAGCATGCATAAATTTCACACAGGTATTTTTGGTCAACATAACCCTGGATAAAAACCCCCCAGGGAAAACCAGTTTGGGATATTAGTTTATATAATGATGATCAAAGCATGAGATACAACAAGTAATACAATTCAAAGGAACCTGTATACATAGCAAGCTCCTCGCGAGCCTTGCCACAAGATCCAGTGAGATATACGCCCAAGGCTTGGTGCGCCCTCTCCCTTTGTTGCTCTCTCCACTGAAATGAAGCGCCCTCCTTCCTCTTTGACCCAATGAAGAAACCCCTCCACAGAAAGATGCATCTCTGTGTTGCTTCTCCACTGAACCAGTCAAAACTGACTTCCTCCAAGCGAAACTGCGACCAGGTAGTGTGCACTCCACTCCTATGGTACGCCCTCCTTCCTCTTTGACCCAATGAAGAAACCCCTCCACAGAAAGATGCGCCTTTGTGCTGCCTCTCCATTGAACCAGTCAGAACTAACTTCCTCCAAGCGAAACTGCTACTAGGTAGTGTGCACTCCACTCCTATGTTGCACCCTCCTCCTAGCAGATGTGATCACCATCAAATAACTGAGGCCTAAGCATCCATGAGCCCTCCATGAACATGTGCGCCCAAGCTTTCCTCACCCTTTGCTTCTGTTCTCATCCTCTTGCCCTTCTCCAAGCTCCTTTGGTGAACATACAAGTGAATGAGCTCTCCTTTGCCCCTTGCGCACTCCTTTAGGAAGCATAAGGAAACCTAAAAGATGGGTGGATGAGATCATCTCATCTCATCCCTAATCAATGGTTGAGATCATCTCAACTAAATCTCAAACCAAAACCCACTTTACTTAAGTTTCCATAGTTTCACATTATGTCTATTAATTCACCCACTTTGTGAATTAATTGTCACATTAGGCTAAAATGACCAAATTTCACTTTTGACTTAAATCTCCCAAGTCAAAGTGAAATTAGACACAAAGTACATAGTACAAGGTACAAAGTGCTTCCCTCGTGTGTTTAGAAGCTTGCAAACACAAAGGGGACCATTTTCCAAGGTACCCAAATCTCAACATAGAGCACCTAAAATTGTAAATGTAACCGTAACAAATCAGCAAGAAGTTCTTGAACTGTTGGTTGTCCTAAAACAGCAGCAAAACCTTCATTGACAGTGGAAACTTAGAGCCAAATAGAGGTCAAAGACAGACCTACTTGGCAGCTTGATAGGACCTGGAAAATCTTCATGGTATCAAAGCTGAGGTGGCTTATTTTTGAGTAGTTTGGACAACATATGAGTGGGTTGTTATAGACATCTTCTTGGCAGATTTTGTGGACAGCCATTGACAGAGTTTAGTGGCTACTTGTTGGCAGAATTTTGTAGAGGATTGTAGAGTAGTTGGTGCACAGTTTGGACAGCCTCTTTTCACACCTATATCGCTGGGAGTGAGGTCGGAGTTCGCTTGCCTCTTTTCACACCTGTGTTGACAAGAGTGAGGCAACGTTCCTTTGCAGTTGGAGCATCAGTTGGAGTGCAGTTTGGCAGTCATGTCAACATCTCAGATGCATGCGGAGGATAAGCTAGCTGGGGCTAGCAACTGGTCGCCTTGGAAGGCGTGGATTGTCTTTATCTTGGAGGACCTCTAACTATGGGATATAGTTGAGGCGCATGTTCCTGCTATTCCTGCTACCGCCCCCGTCTTGTTGGCAGAGTTCAAGAAGAGGAACAACAAGACAAAGAGGACCATATGTGATTCAGTGAGGGATCACATCATTCCCCACTTGACTGGGAAAGCTTATGCATATGCGATGTGGGCATCTCTATGTAAGCTTTACCAGAGCTCTAATGAGAACCGAAAGATGGTTCTTCATGATCGACTAAGGGGCATTCACATGCTCGAGGATGAGTCAGTTAATTCTTTCCTTGGTCGTTACATCCAGATCAGAGACGAGCTTGGAGCCATCGGAGAGGTGGTGGAACCCAATTCTATGGTGAGGACAGCCTTAAACAGCTTTACCAAACCATGGGGTCCATTCGTTCGTGGCATTGTTGCCAGCGAGATCATGCCCACTTGGAAGAGATTGTGGGATGATTTCGTTCAGGAGGAGACTAGACTTATATCAGAGGCTTCTGGACAGCAGCAGGCAGTGCAGGGTGATGAGGATCTTGCTCTTTGGACAAAGGGCAAGAAGAAGACCGACCGGAGAGATCGACAAGGTCCCAAGTTTGGGGCCCCGCCTCAGGGAAGAGAGAGAAGTAGTGGGTAGAAGAGAGATATGAGCTCAGTGAGATGCTTTGCTTGTAGGGAGTTGGGTCACTATGCAGGACAATATCCCAAGAAGAAGAAGAAGTTGCATGATGTTTCAACAGCGACAACAGAGGAACTTGAGTTCGACGAATAGTTTGCGAGAGAGTGTGCATTCGCGACTACTTTGTCTGTTGTTACACCATCCAACATCAGGTGGGGAGACAGAGTTGAGGAGGACCTACTAACTCATAGTAGTGATTCAGAGGGAGCTCAGACTCAGTTTTCTTGGAAACCTTCATTAGAGGTGACTGGTCCACTTGGGACAGCTTCAGTTTCAGAGTTGTCGAGACAGAGGGTTGGTGCAGGGGCTTCAAAGCATCAAAGATTGATGAGGAGGAGCGGCAGGACACCACAGAGGCTTGAGCCTCACTTGGCTACGGAGACAGGTTGATCAGATTTTGGTTCCACTTCAGGTGGAAGCTACTTGGCGAGAGGCCAAATTGAGGATCTTGGTGAGGTGCCGAGATCCAGGTGCTCTTGGTGAGATACCAAGAGGGGGAGACTCTTGCTGAGATGCCAAGAGAGTGACTCTTGGTGAGATGCCAAGAGTAGTGACCGTTGGCGAGATGTCGGGAGGTAGAAATCTTTGGTGGGAGACCAAGGTGGAGATCTTTGGTTTGATACCAAGATCTAGGTGATCTTCGATAGGTGGAAAGACACTTCCATCTATGGATCACGCAGATTGAGCAGATCTGTGTCAGACTACTTTCATTGATTAGGGTACAACCATACTCACAGAGTATTTGCCAATAGGAAACCATGTCCACTACAGGGATGAGATTGGGGGTGAAGGGCACTTTCCTCGGTAAGAGGGAGTGTTGAGATTTGGGTACCTTGGAAAGTGGTCCCATTGTGTTTGTGAGCTTCTAAACACATGAGGGAAATACTTTGTACCTTGTACCATGTACTTTATGTCTAATTTCACTTTGACTTAGGAGATTTAAGTCAAAAGTGAAATTTGGTCATTTAAGCCTAATTTGACAATTAATTCACTTTGTGGGTGAATTAACAGACATAAAGTGAAACTATGGAAACTTAAGTAAAGTGGGTTTTGAGTTGAGATTTAGATGAGATGATCTCAACCATTGATTAGGGATGAGATGAGATGATCTCATCCACCCAACTTTTAGGTTTCCTTATGCTTCCTAAAGGAGGGCACAAGGGGCAAAGGCGAGGTCATTCACTCATTTGTTCACTCCAAGAGTTTGAGAGAGAGCAAGAGGATGAGGTTTCGGGCATTGGGAGAGGAAAGCGTGGGCGCCTCCTTGCATGGAGGGCTCATGCAGGCTTAGTGCCCAGTTTATTAAGTGGGGAGCTTCCAGTTCTGAGGAGGGCGCATCATCAGTGGGGAGGTCTTAGAGAGATCAGTTTGCAGTGAGGTTTGTTTCAGAGGGAGGCTACACTTCAGTATCAGAGTACTGTGGAGGGGCTTCTTTTTCAGAGCTTCCAGTTGGCATCTAGATCCATTTTTGTGGTCTTGGCAGCATTTCTGGGGGTGCACCATTCTAGGGCGTCCTTGCTTCATTTAGACTTGTATTTCAGCTTGGATCAAGTTGCTATTGTATCAGGTTCATCTATATTTTGTACTTGTTGTATTCCACCATTTATTCTCCTCATATATAGACATATATTCCAAACTGGTTTTCCCCGGGGGGGGTTTATCCAGGTCATGTTGACCAAAAATACCTGTGTTAAATTTCATGTGTTAGAGTGTAGAACTACTGTATTTTCAGCTGTAAAGATCTCTAGGTGTGTTACATTTATTTTAGTATGTATGTGCTAACCCTTGGTGACTAAAACTACATGCTAGAGCACCTAAAATTGTGAATGTAACTGTAACAAATCAGCAAGAAGTTCTTGAACTGTTGGCTGTCCTAAAACAACAGCAAAACCTTCATTGACAATTGAAACTTAGAGCCAACTAGAGGTCAAAGATAGACCTAGTTGGCAGCTTGAGAGGACCTAGAAAATCTTCATGGTATCAGAGCTGAGGTGGCTGATTTTTGAGTAGTTTGGACAGCATATGAGTGGGCTGTTATAGACATCTTCTTGGCAGATTTTGTGGACAGCCATTGACAAAGTTTAGTGGTTGCTTGTTGGCAGAATTTTGTAGAGCAGTTTCTGCACAGTTTGGAGTCTGGACAACCTCTTTTCACACCTACGTGGACAGGAGTGAGGCTGTATTTCACGACCTCTTTTCACACCTATATTGCTAGGAGTGAGGTCGGAGTTCGCTTGCCTCTTTTCACACCTATGTTGACAAGAGTGAGGCAGCGTTCAATTGCAGTTGGAGCATCAGTTGGAGTGCATTTTGGTAGTCATGTCAGCATCTCAGATGCGTGCGGAGGATAGGCTAGCTAAGGCTAGCAATTGGTCGCCTTGGAAGGCGAGGATCGTCTTTATCTTGGAGGACCTCGAACTATGGGATATAGTTGAGGCGCATGTTCCTGCTATTCCTTCTATTGCCCCCGTCTTGTTGGCAGAGTTCAGGAAGAGAAACAACAAGGCAAAGAGGACCATATGTGATTCAGTGAGGGATCACATCATTCCCCACTTGATCGGGAAAGCTTATGCATATGAGATGTGGGCATCTCTATGTAAGCTTTACCAGATCTCTAATGAGAACCGAAAGATGGTTCTTCATGATCGACTGAGGGGCATTCTCATGCTCGAGGATGAGTCGGTTACTTCTTTCCTTGGTCGTTACACCCACATCAAAGACGAGCTTGGAGCCGTCGAAGAGGTGGTGGAACCCAATTCTATGGTGAGGATGGCCTTAAACATCTTTACCAAACCATGGGGTCCATTCGTTCGTGGCATTGTTGCCAGGGAGATCATGCCCACTTGAGAGAGATTGTGGGATGATTTCGTTCAGGAGGAGACTAGACTTATATCAGAGGCTTATGGACAGCAGCAGACAGTGCAGGGTGATGAGGATCTTGCTCTTTGGACAAAGGGCAAGAAGAAGACCGGTCGGGGAGGTCAGCAGGGTCCCAAGTTTGGGGCCCCACCACAGGGAGGAGAGAGCAGCAGTGGGCAGAAGAGAGATATGAGCTCAGTGAGATGCTTTGCTTGTAGAGAGATGGGTCACTATGCAGGACAATGTCCCAAGAAGAAGAAGAAGTTGCAGGATGTTTCAACAGCGACAGCAGAGCAGCTTGAGTTCGACGAACAGTTTGCGAGAGAGTGTGCATTCGCGACTACTTTGTCTGTTGTTACACCATCCAGCATCAGGTGGGGAGACAAAGTTGAGGAGGACCTACTGACTCATAGTAGTGATTCGAAGGGAGCTGAGACTCAGTTTTCTTGGACACCATCATTAGGGGTGACTAGTCCACTCGAGACAGCTTCAATTTCAGAGTTGTCGAGACAGAGGGTTGGTGCAGGGTCTTCAAAGCATCAAAGATTGATGAGGAGGAGCAGCATGGCACCACGGAGGTTTGAGCCTCACTTGGCTATGGAGACGGGCTAATTAGATTTTGGTTCCACTTCAAGTGGAAGCTACTTGGCGAGAGGCCAAGTTGAGGATCTTGGTGAGATGTCGAGATCCAGGTGCTCTTGGTGAGATACCAAGAGGGGGAGACTCTTGGTGAGATGCTAAGAGAGTGACTCTTGGTGAGATGCCAAGAGTAGTGATCGTTGGCGAGATGCCAAGAGGTAGAAATCCTTGGTGGGAGACCAAGGTGGAGATCTTTGGTTTGATACCAAGATCTAGGTGATCTTCGATAGGTGGAGAGACACTTCCATCTATGGATCACGCAGATTGAGCAGATCTGTGTTAGACTACTTTCATGGATTAGGGTACAACCATACTCATCGAGTATTTCCCAGTAGGCAACCATGTCCACTACAGGGATGAGATTGGGGGTGAAGGGCACTTTCCTCGATAAGAGGGAGTATTGAGATTTGGGTACCTTGGAAAGTGGTCCCCTTGTGTTTGTGAGCTTCTAAACAAATGAGGGAAGTACTTTGTACCTTGTGCCATGTACTTTATGTCTAATTTCACTTTGACTTAGGAGATTTAAGTCAAAAGTGAAATTTGGTCATTTAAGCCTAATTTGACAATTAATTCACTTTGTGGGTGAATTAATAGACATA
>ML812645.1:108174-119321 GCA_009831015.1 Picea engelmannii
GACTTGTGACACTTTGCAGAAGGCAATAAGGATGCAGATGGAAGCGTGGGCTCTCTTAGTTGGAGGGAGTTGATTACAGAATTCCAAAAGATGAGCATGCATACATGCATGAAGCAAGGATTAGGAGGGAGCTAATCCTAAATAATATGATCCACTGAAGATGATGAAGTATCTATCCATGTTCCCATCAATGGTAGCAACCATGAAAAGCAACTCGTGTTCAGTTTGACTTTAGAAGAAGTTTTCTTCGAAAAGAAGTCTTGAAGCATCCCTGGTTGTCCATCCACATCCATGATCCTATGATGAAAGGAAGAAGGCGGAATCTTCAGGGCATGGAATCTATAGAAAACTCCATGAACTCAAGAGCTAAAGAGAAAAATGAGGAAGAACATGAAGATTCCAAGAGAGAAAGAAAAGTCAGAACAATCAATCATTGTATCAAGGATAACAAGACTACCAGCCTGATATGAACTCACTAAAAGCAATCAAACAGAGGAACTGAAAGTTGCGATGAAGAACAGTGTATGGCAGACTTATGAATGAAAGCATTGCGAAGATCTAGAACTAGAGGTTCTCCCAGATGGAGGGAGAAGACTATGATTGTTTGTTCCAGTAAACCAAACATACCTCTACATGAGCAATTATATCATCTGCAATATCCATGGGTTGGAGTTTACATCAGATGAATGCAAAGACTATTCTCCAGAATAATTGAACAAAGAGCATATGAAGAGCAACCTTAAGGCTTTGAGGTATACCAAGAAGAGACCTTTGTATGCAGATGGAAGAAGACAACTTGGTGGAGAACCTCCAATGCACAGCAGAAGCGTGGTGAAAAACCTTCTATAACAAAGATATTGTATCAAAATGGTTACTCAGAAGCTCAGGATGATGGATTGTTGATCCATGACAAACCCTCATGATGGCAGAAGAAGTGCCACTCGAATATGTTCTTGTTTGACCCTTGTCGTGATGTTATGAGCCAGCAGGAAACGAAAGATGAATCCAACAATGATATACTATATTGATCAGAGCTATATGAAGCCTTCAGAGAATACCAGTGTTCCAGAAAGACCAAAGTACATTGAGATCAAGCATTACACTCTCCATGATGAAGTCCAGAAAAGAGAAGTGATTCTCCAATATATATATTTCCACAGATGAGCAGATAAGTAGATATTTTGGTAAAGCCTCTGTCCAAGATGAAAGAGTTTGTGTACTCAAGCTGGAGCTTGTGGAGATGACTCCTAGGTTGGGAGGGAGCACTGATGTGCTATTGATTTATGGACAATCATTTTTCAGTTCGAAAAATGGTCCAAGATGAGCAATTCCTTTCAAGTTCGGAAAGTGGTTTGAGATTTCTGACGAACAAGCATTTTCAAGTTCGGAAAACGGTCCAAATCGAACGGTCATTTTTGTAATGAAAATGGTTCAATGGATTGTTGATGTACCATAGACAGCGATTCCCTTTGTGGTTAACATAGGGAATGGTCTAGGACAGTCTCTCTTCTTAATGGTCACTCTCAGTAGTGGTCAAGAAGACTAGTCCGCCTCGCTAGACAATCATTCTCTCGAAGCTCACAGTTGTGAGCAGTTTCGAAGAATGGTCTGTTTTGGAGGTTGGTACAGGACAGTCATTTCCTTTGGAAATGGTCCGGACAGTCATTCCCTAGGGAAGATTCATTCTCTCCAGGCTGCACTTTGTTTAGTGCTGGAGGAATGGCCCAGATAAGTGAATGGTCCAGGTTTAGCAATCAGGGACGGGCATTCCCTAGGGCAGCTCATTCTCTCCAGGTTGCACTTTGTTTAGTGCCGGAGGAATGGACCAGATAGGTGAATGGTCCAGGCTTAGAAATCAGGACAGTGTTTCTTCCTTGCTTGAGAAGAATAGTCAAGATAGCTCAACATTGATGTTTTACCTTCTAAGGGCAGACGCTCTTCCGGATCACATATGTGAGTGGAAGAATGGCCCAGATGACTCAATTTATATCATAACAATGTTTTATGTGCAAGTTAATGATATGATTGTTATGGAGACTGTATGTCTCCGGACAGTAGATGTATACTACTGTGGTAGATGTGTTCCACTGATTGTGACTATATGCCACTGATCAAGTATCTGTGTGCTACTTGGTGTGGCAGTGTACCACTGGATTGTAGTTGTGTACTACTATGGATAGACACTGTTGTGTTCTATTAAATGACATTGTTCTGATTGCCTTGAAGACTATCAGTAGTGTTGGAAATGATTATCAGCTAGATGGATGATCAATGGACAGAGATTTCCCAGATGGAAAATGGTTTAGGACATTTATTCTTCTAAGAGATATGTCCAGATTAGAAGAATGGCTCTTGTGTCACTCTATGGAGTGAGTGACTTATCTAGCATCATGTCTGATTACTCAGATGGAGTATAGTTTCAAGAGATGATGCAGTTGATGACACCGATAGTGATGATGGTACTCATGATCTAGTCATGAGATAGTCTATACGACTATGTTGATGCTACCGGGTGAATGGTATGTTTGTGCTCAAGACCATTACCTTCAATACCTCCCTAGCTAGGAGGGAGTGTTGATATTATGGTAGCTGTGGGAGGTATTTACCTCCACGTGTAAACCTGACGAGAATAGAATATTCCGGAAAGCAAGAAGAAACCCTAATTAGTTAGCTAATAACCCTAGAAGACAAGTCGGATCAAGAGGATAACTTGTCTTAGGTTATTAGCCTCCAAGAGAAGAAGTCGGCTAAAGGAAATATTATATAATAAGTAAATTGGCACCCAGAATGAGAAGTCGGCCCAGGCAGTCTGCCAGATTTAGTATAAATACAGGAGGCCAGTCTTCATTCTGGCAGGCATTCTCAGAACTGCAAAAGCAGCACTTGTGCGCACTGCAGTTGGCCAGTTTGTGCGCAAGTTTGGAGGAGAGTTGTCGTTGCAGCTGTTGCAGCTAGCAGATTTCGGTTTTTGGCTTGGACTATCTCTTGGTTATGGTTTGGACTCTCTGATCAGCTCTTGTTGCTCTTGTTTGGTGCGCTATCCTTGGAGAAAGGTGTGCCACCTTTGTTTGGCTATCCAGTCTAGGGTTTGCTTCCGGAATTATTCTCTGTCAAGGTTAAGGTGCTCGAGGGTGGCTTCGGCCTATGGTTGGGTGACAATAGTGATATTGTCTATGGTTAAACGAACACATCCATCATATTCTAACAAAGGGTTGGTGCGGCCCAGGCTGGGTGCGATCCTCGAGTGATTTTGACGGCTTAGATGCCCCTGGGTTGTGGTTTCTTAGCCAACAGTTGGAATGTTGGCCCCACAAGTCACGGGCACTTCTAACAAACAAAAAAAAAGTTATTGCTCATAGAGTTAACTTATCAAACAATGAAATTTGGAGCTAACTCCAAATTGAAGGACCATAGGAAGGGCATGTTCCTAGCTTATCCTCTCAACAATTGGGCTTTTACTCTGATTGATTCTACCACAATCTTAGAAGAAGCAAACAAGATGAACTTCTACAAACTACATCAAAGAGCCTTCAAAGTCCACAACCCGCCGAATAGGATTTCTGACTATTTCGAGCAACTGGGTTTTAATTTGGCCATACTACCACCAAGGATGACCAGATGAAGAACCATACAATGGAGGTCTATATTTTCATTTTATTCAGACACAAAAACAGGAGGCTCTTGAGAGAGAGAATGCCAACCAAAATTTATTGAGATTGGTGCCACAAGTAATGGGGACATCAAACCCAAGGCAGTCGTCCATTGTGGCAACAAAGGTACAAGTACATCTAGTTGAGAACTTGGAGATCATAGTGGGCAGCATGTTGAACGAAAAGGGCAACATAAACACAACAAACTAAAAAAAAATTGCAAAATTCAATAGTACATTAAAGGAAAAGGGTGTTGCATCTACAGTAGATACAAAAACGATGAAGGAACCTAGGTCAAATAGCCAACATAAAATAGATGCATAGTTGAACATAGGTACGTTAAGAAGAGGCCTAGCAAAGGCCAATTTGGTCCTAGCAAGGGAAGCATCCAACAACATGATAGCAACATCTTCGCTATAAGATTTATCCAAAAATTTTCCCACCAACATGGACGACGAAGATCCTTCAACTATCTTGGAAACCTTCACATTTGACAAGAGAAGGAAGATGATTAAGAAGCAAACCCACCAACAAAGAAGCGTCGACGATGAATACATCATTATTGAAACCACCAAGTGGACAAGCTAACCTAGCAGCCATAGCCACAGAAAGTATTGCAACTACACAAGCTTCAAGGGAACTAATTTTCGAATTGACGAAAGAAATCAAGTGGCACAAAGAACACATTGCTAGCCTATAAAATCAAGTAGAGTACTATAAGGCATCAAAGCACAATCTAAGTGAGTTTGCTACATTCGCTCACAAGCAAGAAAAACAAATTGTGCTTCTCATCGAGGATTTCTACAAACATCTCCATGCCTGTAAGGAGTTTGCAGTCGGCATCTCAATGGTTAAACATCCATTAGAGTGGCAAATGGAAAATGAGAAGAAGAGGCTAAACTTGGATGAAATCGTCAATTGGGAGGAGCAATATAAACCCATCCTTGCCAACATTCGTTCGTTGGGCCTAAGCCAAATAAGTTAGGTTTCTTCTAGCATCCAACACATCAACTACAATCTTAGGAATGCCCAGGAGGATATTGATGCCTTGCAACAAAACAATGGAAGATATTTAGCCAACGCCATGGAGTTGTTGTTAGAATTAGGGAAAATTGAAAAACAAAATGCTTTAAAATTTTATGTTTACTAGATCAGCATAAAGAAGAAGAGATATAAATAGATCTTAAACAAACAAGATTACTGAGTATAAAAATAAACTTTTATCTTACCTCCTGATTCAATGATAGATGTAACTGTCACATGTGTGGATGTAAGCCTCTGTAAATATGCTCAGAATTTAGTTTAGGTTCATGGATCAAACCTCTAGGGTTTGATCTCTGTCAATGTGGAATGTGGGACAGTTTTTCCATAGATAGAGACCCCCAAAAGAAACACCAATAAAACCACAGACTTAACAGTAATACCCTCAGCAAAAAAACACTCCACTAAACAGTGATATAGCACAGGAATGAAAATTGGACAGCAAACCCCCTCACACAGGAAATCTAGACAGCAAGACAGTAACCGAGATTCTCCACAAGCAAACCCTCCACACAGATCTGGACAGCAAGGAAAATAATAGAGATTCTCCACAAGCAAACCCTCCACACAGATCTGGACAGCAAGGAAAGTAACCACAAGCAAACCCTCCACACAGATCTGGAGAAGAAGGAAAATAACAAAGATTCTCCACAAGCAAACCCTCCACACAGATCTAGACAACAAGAAAAACACCACAGGGAGCTCAACTCAACCCGCGACAGCTACGAGAGGAGGTCGCACTGCTCAACACAAGACTGGCAGTCACAGTAAGGTAGTTGCAGCTCTCATATCAGTTATGGCAGTCACAGGAGGGGTGATGCAGTTGTTGTAGCTCTCAAGGACAAGTACGATAGCTGAAGGAGGAGGGGCCACATGCACCCTAAACACCAGCAAATTCCAATAGGTAGCACCCAGCCAATACCAAGGCCAAACAAGAACTCAAATCTGAAAACTGACAATCAAAAGAGAGGTCGCACCACACAAGAAGCTAATCATTGAGGTAGCTACAGCAAGGAGAGAGAGAGAGGAGTGAATGTAAGTGTAGGTAGAAATGCAATAGGGTAGGGTCTTATTTATAGTTAAGGAGATGGGTTAGGGTAATTAGAATTATAATTAAATATTGACATTTAATTAATATAAATATTAATTAAAATGTCAATTAATATTAATATTAATTATAAAAACCCTAAACACATATAAAACCCCAATCACAAAAAAATAAAACCCAATCACACAAAGTAAAACCCCAATCACATAAAACAAGAGGGAAATCAAAACAACAAGGGGGTACCTGTTAGGACAAAGTCAAGGGGCATTCTAGAATGGCAAAACATGTCCACATGAGTCTCATAGTGACCTATAAACTTTATCATCACTGCATAAGAGGGTACATCAACAATGCGGTCATGTCCATCTTCATAAGCACTCCTAGGTCTCATGGACCATCCCGGGAGAGAGGAAGAGGATCACACATCAACACATCTTGGTATTACACCAAGATATACGTGATCAAAGACCAAGTTGCCTCAGAACACATCTGGGGGCCCTAGAACACATCTAGGGTCTTATCCACCAAGGTACAAGATCAAGGATCAACCCATGCATTAGGCAAGGGTTCCCTGGAACACATCCAGGGCCCTAGAACACATCTAAGGACTTATATCAACAACGAAGGAACACATCCAAGGATCAATCCATGCACCGTGCAAGGATTCCCTGGAACACATCCAGGGGCCCTAGACACATCTAGGGACTTACTACTTGGTTCAAGACCATGAACCCTAGTCATATACTGGGGGCCCTCACTAGGGTCTTTTGCCATGGCTCACACTACTTGATCTCATACCAAGAAACCCCAGGAGTGTGTTGGGGACCCTAGTCCATAGCTAGGGTCTTTTCCATCCTCCGAAGAATGGCTCTTGCAGCTGCATTAATTTCAACAGTTGTCTAAAATACATAGAATGCATGTATTTTAGAGAGAAGATGAGCTCCTTCTTCTCAATGAATGTAGATTTTCTGAGGTCCTATGAGGCTGCCACCTAAGGTTTGTCCTTGACCTTAGTATGGCTCTAAGTTTCAACTGTATGGTTGTCTTCTTTTGCTATTTTAGGACAGCAAACAGTCATCCCACTTTCTACTCAATGTTTTGAAGGTTAAGTGTTCTTTTAAGGTGCCCTTGCAAGTGTTTTTTTATCTCAATGTTACCACATGCGATATAACTTAAAACACGTAACACTACCTCTAGATCTTTAACTTTAAAATGTCGATCTACAATTCTAAACATGCATAAATTTGACACGGGTATTTTTGGTCAACATGACCCTGGATAAAACCCCCCAGGGGAAAACCACTTTGGGATATATGTCTATATAATGATGATCAAAGCAAGAGATACAACAAGTAATACAATACAATGAAACCTGTATACATAGCAAGCTCCTCACAAGCCTTGCCACAAGATCCAGAGAGAGATGTGCCCAAACTCAGGTGCGCCCTCTCCCTTTGTTGCTCTCTGCACTGAAGTGAAGCGTTATAGCTCCTCTTTGACCCAATAAAAAAATCCATCCACAGGAATGTGCTCTCCTGTGCTGCCCCTCCACTGAAACTGTCAGAACTGGATTCCTCCAGGCAGATCTACTACAGGTAGTTGTCAACCCACTCCACTAGTGCGCCCTCCTCCTAGCAAATTTGATCACCATCAAATAACAGAGGCCAAAGGTGGATATCTCTCTCCATGAAAGCATGCAACCTCACTATAGCCTCCTCATGCAATTGACCTCATCTCAAGGTTCCAAGTCCTCTCCTGGTGAGCAAATGAAGGAAATAAATGCGCCCTCCTCTAGTAGATACGCCCCTCCTCCATATAACATGCTCCCTCCAAGAAATAGAAGCTAAAACTCCATGGATATGCTCTCCATGCAAGATCAAAGTAGCAAGAGCTTCCTCCTCAAGTTCTCAAGGGTTTCTCTCAAACCCTCATCAAGTGCGCCCTCTCCCTCCTTGAGAAATGCGCCCTCTCCTCTTCTCCAAAACTCACAAGTGAAGAATGAATCTCAAAAATACACTATACCCTCCTTTAGCCTCCTTTGGCCAAGCCCTAAAAGATCAATGGCCTAGATCCAATCTAGCCAAGTCTAATCAATGGGTGAGATCTCATCCAAAAATCCCACTAAGGAAACCCATTTTCCTTAGTTGCTTTATGTCTATTAATTCACCCACTTTGTGAATTAATTGCCACTTTAATGATTGAGTGACATATTTCACTTTTGACTTAAATCTCCTAAGTCAAAGTGAAATTAGAATTATAAAGTAAAGTACAAGGGTAATAGTCTCCCCCTTTGTGCTTAGAGACTCATAAGCACATAGGGACCACTTTCCAAGGTACCCAAATCCCAACACTCCCTCTTACCGAGGAAAGTGCTCGTCACCACCAATCTCATTCCTGCAGTGGACATGGTTGCCTCCTGGCATATATTCGGTGAGTATGGTTGTACCCTAATCACTGAAAGTGTACTCTGTCACAGATCTGCTCAATTTGTGTGATGTATAAATGGAACTAACTCTCCATCTATCCAAGATCTCCACCTTGGTCTCCCACCAAGGATTTCCACCTACTCTTGGCATCTCACCAAGAGCCTCCCCCTCTTGGTATCTCACCAAGAGTCATCAACTTGGCCTCTCGCCAAGTAACCTCCACCTGAAGTGGATCCAGAACCTGATATGCCCGTCTCAGAAGCTAAGTGAGGCTCAAGCCTCCGTGGTGCCCTGCTACTCCTCCTCATCAACCTCTGATGCATTGAAGTTGTAGCACCAACTCTCTGTCTACTCGGCTGCTCTGAAACTGTAGCTATACTGGGTGGACCAGTCACCCACTCTGAAGATGTCCAGGGACACTGAGTCTACTCTCCCTCTAAATCACTGTTGTGAGTCAATCGGTCCTCATCAACTCTGTCTCCCCATCTAGTGCTGGATGGTGTTATAGCAAATAAAGTAGTCACGAATGCACACTCTCTCGCAAACTGATCACTGAACTCTATCTCTTCTGTTGTCGCTGCTGACACATCATGTTACTTCTTCTTCTTCTTGGGACACTGTCCTGCATAGTGACCCATCTCTCCACAAGCAAAGCATCTCACTGTGCCCATGTCTCTCTTCTGCCCACTGCTGTTGTTGCTTCTCTCTCCTCCCTGTGGTGGGGCCCCAAACTTGGGACCCTGCCGACCTCCACAGTTGGTGATCTTCTTGCCTTTTGTCCAAAGAGAAAGGTCCTCAACACCCAAAACTAGTTGTTGCTGCTGTCCAGAAGCCTCAGCTGCAAGCCTAATCTCCTCCTGGACGAAATCATCCCACATCCTCTCCCATGTAGGCATGACCTCCCTGGCAACAATGCCCCGTACAAATAGACCCCACGGTTTGGTGAAGCTATTCATAGCTTGCCTCACCAAAGAGTTAGGGTTCACAACCTCTCCGACAACTGCAAGCTCGTCTCTGATTTGTGTGTATCTACCAAGGAATGAAGTAACCAACTCATCCTCAAGCATGTGAATGCCCCTGTGTCGGTCAAGAAGAACCATCTTCCGGTTCTCATTAGAGCTCTCGTACAACTTGCACAAAGATGCCCACATCTCGTATGCACAAGTCTTCCCAGTCAAGGGGGGAATAATGTGATCTCTCACAACATCACAAATGATCCTCTTTGCCTTGTTGTTCCTCCTCCTGAACTCTGCCACCAAGACGAGAGCAGTGACAAGAATGGGAGGAACAGTTGCCTCAACTATGTCCCATAGCTCGAGGTCCTCTAAGACAAAGACCATCCTTGCCTTCCAAGGCGACCAATTGCTAGCCCCGGCTAGCCTGTCCTCCACACGCATCTAAGATACCAACATGTCTGTCACACTGCGCTCACTCTGATGCTCCCAATGCAAAGGAACGTTGCCTCACTCCTGTCAACACAGGTGTGAAAAGAGGCAAGCGAAACCCCGACCTCAGTCCTAATAAGTAGGTGTGAAAAGAGGTCGTACTCTACAACCTCACTCTTGTCCACGCAGGTGTGAAAAGAGGTTGTCCACAAGTGTCAAAAATCAGCCCAACAAAAGTGCCCACAACTGTCCACAACCACTATCAACTAGTTGTCCAAAGTCTGCTCTGAGCTGTCCAACTGGCACTAAATGAAAGGTACCTTCAGATCTGAAGTTTACCCACTGTTTTGGACTGAAAACTTGCTGTCCAAACAGCCAAGAAATCTAAAATAAAACCTCGCCAAACTGCCCACCAAAGTGCTCCAAAATCAGCAAGTCTAAGCCACCTTTGGCTCTGATACCATGTAGATTTTTTGAGGTCCTATGAGGCTACCACCTAAGGTCTGTCCTTGACCTTAGTATGGCTCTAAGTTTCAATTGTATGACTGTCTTCTTTTGCTGTTTTAGGACAACAAACAGTCATCCCACTTTTTGCTCAATGTTTTCAAGGTTAAGTGCTCTTTTAAAGTGCCCTTGCAAGTGTTTTCTTATCTCAATGTTACCACATGCAATATAACTTAAAACACATAACACTACCTCTAGATCTTTAACTTTAAAATGTTGATCTACACTTCTAAACATGCATAAATTTGACACAGGTATTTTTGGTCAACATGACCCTGGATAAAACCCCCTCGAGGAAAACCAGTTTGGGATAGATGTCTATATAATGATGATCAAAGCAAGAGATACAACAAGTAATACAATACAATGGAACCTGTATACATAGAAAGCTCCTCACAAGCCTTGCCACAAGATCCAGAGAGAGATGTGCCCAAACTCAGGTGCGCCCTCTCCCTTTGTTGCTCTCTGCACTGAAGTGAAGCGCTCTAGCTCCTCTTTGACCCAATGAAGAAATCCCTCCACGGGAATGTGCTCTCATGTGCTACCTCTCCACTGAAACTGTCAGAACTAGATTCCTCCAAGCAAATCTGCTACCAGGTAGTTGTCAACCCACTCCACTAGTGCGCCCTCCTCCTAGCAAATATGATCGCCATCAAATAACAGAGGCCAAAGGTGGATATCTCTCTCCATGAAAGCATGCGCCCTCACTCTAGCCTCCTCATGCAACTGACCTCATCTCAAGGCTCCAAGCCCTCCTCTCCTGGTGAGCAAATGAAGGAAGTAGATGCGCCCCTCCTCCATATAACATGCTCCCTCCAAGAAATTGAAGCTAAAACTCCATGTATATGCTCTCCATGCAAGCTCAAAGTAGCAAGAGCTTCCTCCTCAATCTCTCAAGGGTTTCTCTCAAACCCTCATCAAGTGCGCCCTCTCCCTCCTTGAGAAATGCACCCTCTCCTCTTCTCCAAAACTCACAAGTGAAGAATGAATCTCAAAAATACACTATACCCTCCTTTAGCCTCCTTTGGCCAAGCCCTAAAAGATCAATGGCCTAGATCCAATCTAGCCAAGTCTAATCAATGGGTGAGATCTC
>ML812645.1:127756-143499 GCA_009831015.1 Picea engelmannii
GTCTATTAATTCACCCACTTTGTGAATTAATTGTCACTTTAATAATTAAGTGACATATTTCACTTTTGACTTAAATCTCCTATGTCAAAGTGAAATTAGAATCATAAAGTAAAGTACAAGGGTAATAGTCTCCCCCTTTGTGCTTAGAGACTCATAAGCACATGGGGACCACTTTCCAAGGTACCCAAATCCCAACAATGAATTTATAGTTTTGGCACACAAATTTTCAAAAGAGAAGAAATAACAAGCAACAAGAGAAAATTCCATCACTCAAGTTGATTTGACATGATTTATGGAAGAGCCTATCATGGCCAGAGCCTTCTTGTTAGGTTATCCCAATAAAATAGGTCCAATTAATGATTGGGTTAGAGACAAGTTTGACTTTGTAAAATCATTGAACAAAAATCTTGTATTTAATAAATCTTTGGAAATACAATCTGCATATAATAGAATGGGGGGTGGGTGGTAGGCGCAAGGGGGATCAACTTTGACCATGAAGGAAAACTTGAAATAAATTTTGAGTGGGTATTAGCCGAAGCTTCCAATAACCAAGTTGAGGCATTGACTCTATTTCAAGGTCTTAGGACACTCGATGCTCGAAGGATCAAAAGCCTCTTGGTTAGAGGAGGCTCAAAATTCATTACAAGACACATGCGACGCTCCTCAACCTCGAAGGACTGCAACATAGCAAGGCTTATCTTTAGAATCCAACAAGAAGAAAAGAGATTTGAGCTAATTGAATTCTTCCATGTGCCAGGGGAACACAACAAACAAGCAGATCATTTGGCTAATGAAGCAACCATATTGAACACTAGAGTTATAATGATAAATAGGGGATTATTGTCTTTATCCCATATCCCCTAGTTTAAGCATCGATAATCATTGATTAAGGTCACAATGATGACCACGAGGCAAGACAAGTGGTGCAACGCATTCATATTGAAGAGATGGACATTAACACCACCCAAATCTTGGGTACCTTCGCACATATCTTCCCCAATGGCAATTCAAGCTCTTTAATGGAGATGAATGAAGTTGGTTTGGCGAGGTGTGATCATTATGGTCCTCAACCTGGTCTGTCTCGCATTGGTCTCTATTGTGGTTAGAGAATATCGTGGCTTATGTAGCTCAACCCTATCCTTTGTTGCAAGCATTAGTGGGTTATGGCAGAATTTGGGTGTTCTTTCCTAGGATGCAGGTATTGGTGGATTTGTGGACGAGGCTCTCTTTCTAGATTATTGGAATCACCATGATGTCATCTCAAGACTAGGCAATCAAAAGTCCTATCCAATTTTGGACCGGTGTAGGTTTCAATGCACTTTCCAACAAACTTTGGAAGGGCAGAAGGATGGCAGAGCACAACCACCCTGGACATTGTTTCTTTTGTGAAGCCTTGGAGCTAAGACAAATTCTAAGGAGGCATGATAGGCTTCTCGCTAAAAATCAAGTAGCAATTTCCCATTTGAATAATAGAGAGTCTAACCAAGATGAAGCTTACAATTCAAGACATGCAAAGCTATTAAAGAATGTAATCCAATAGAAAAGAAAAATTGAGAAATTGGAAGTTGATTGTGGTGTGCTTTATCAATTGATCTTGGAGCTAGCCAAAAGTACTCAATCTTAGGCATCACATCCAAGGATGTCAATTGTGTTTTTTATTGATATGGCAAGAGGTGAGGAAACATGCCTACAGGTCTTAGGAAATTTGGAAATGGAACCTGTGGACCACGCAAGCAATCAACAAAAGCCATGCAAGAAGCCCACAATGGGCATGTTTTTCTATAATTTCAAGTTTATCTATGTATTGCAAAACCGTTTTGATTCTAGGTCAGTTTTATAGGATCTATAACAATAGACCTCTTTCTTATGCTTTGATAAGAGTTAGAACAGTTCAGTCCTTGGGCAGTGATTTTGAATTTTGGACAATCTATGAAAGACTAACTTCCAGAAGGATCCTTTTTGTTTGTATTATTATGTTGTACGGTGCAGCAGTAGCAACTTTTTAATACAAATCTTAACTTTTTCATTAAAAAATAAAAATAGAATGGGGAAGGATGTAGAGAATCAAGAAGCAATATGAAGAGGCACATTTTTATAACTCCTTGAAACTCTCCTATAAATTTTGGTATGGAGATAATGTAATGGACTTCTTTTGCCAAGAGGAACTTGAGAGGAGGATTGTGTAATCCAAATTTCAAGCTCCCATTGGGTCAACATAACACAGTGATGCAGATTTGTGATGGAGAATTGTGTAATTCATTTGTTGCACTCCTTCATGACTAATAAGTAAATATATGTTTATGAATGTGTATTCATTAAGTCTTATATTTGCTTAGAGCATAGTGGATTAGTGAATGTAGTTCTACATTTGTTGGTTTGTATAACTATAGTGAATTTGGAACCACAAAAGAATAAAAATGTGTATTTTGATTTCTAAGCAAGTTCATTGATTCCACTACTTGAGCTTAAATATTTCATTCATATTAATTTAATTTTAGAATTTTGTTTATGTGCTCAAACCCCCAACAAACCTTATCACAAATTATCATAAAAATAAAAAACCAAAAACACTAAGCCAGCACCGCAAGTTGGAGGATTCATCTTAACGGCCTTATTACAAATTATCATAAAAATAAAAATAAAAATAAATAAAAAACCAAAAACACTAAGCCAGCACCGCAAGTTGGAGGATTCATCTTAACGGTGGAAACTTTGATTTGGGTGTTTTCATATAATGAGCTCAGTGTGAAAGTTGACTCAGGATATTTGCTAACATCAACAACTTCCTGTGTCTTGCGTTCTGCCCAACATCATGCAGTGGGATCCTCTCAGTCCCTACCAATGCCAGGGAAGATATCATCCACTGGTGCATTGACCCATTCACAAGTATTGATGACTTCAATGTGGAGCCTGTATTGCAGTCCCCCCACATGTCCCTGCCAAATCTAGTTTCAATGTCAGCTCCAGCACCAACACGGGGCCTTGACATCCTCTCTTATGTTCTTGCACCAAGGCACTCTTCCACTTGCAACTTATTTTATATCTTCACTTAGCTAGATATTTAATTTTGTTAGGTTTTTTTTAGCTAGACGCTTAGTTCTTTGTCTTTTGCTTTAAATATTAAATTAAAAGTTGCTTTGGCACTCTCACATTGCATTTACAGTACATGTAGTCCCATTGACCTACTTTTGTTCTCATTTGTTAAACATTAATAAAATTATCTCATCTTTTTATTATCTTATTGTCTTACTAATCAATTTCCTAACTGGTTTGATTTACAATGTTAATGGAAGACCCATTTCCAATCCCCTTTCCATTCCATATAGACACTATATTAATACATTACTAATCAATATTATTTGTATAATATACGCTGGGAGAGGGGTAGCTTCACGTTTCTTATCATCCGAAACCCTCTAGACCCATTTCTAGTTCGGTTCCTATTTCCCGTTTCAGGTGACATAAGCTTCGGAAATCTTGACAAAAGTTATACCCACTTCTTATTCCTATCTTTCAAAGATCAATTCAGAGCAATTTGAAGGATTCACATTAATTATGAAAATTGTGAGGCAGTGTTTGCCAACTCTGTTCTGAGCAAAAAGCAATGAGGGTTGATAAATAAATACCTGGTGAGCCAAACCCAACCTCAGAGACGGAGTGTAACGACGCTGTTATTCCCCAAACCCGTCCACTCTGACAGCGTGAGCTTATGAGATAGAGATCGATTATCGTAATTTTGAAACCCTAACCCGCCCAGATCCTCTTCCTTTTATTCCAAGAACGTCCTCACGATCACGAGCTGTGCAGAGAAGCAATGTGTATGAATAATTATTACTTGTTCTTCGTCCCTGGTTTCATTCTGTTTCCTCTGGCTCCTGCTTTGATAATAAACTATTTATTTCACAATAAATATGAATTAGATGCGCTCAATTGTGAGAGAGGTTGAATTTTTAATGCTTTTTCAAAGTACTAATTTAGCGTCGAGATTACTCAACACTCGTCCTTGTTAAACGCTTTTCACGGATTTGAATCTCACACTAATAAGAAGAATTTTACTAATTGATTTAGAATACTTTGGTGTCCTTGTTAAAAAAATAAAACTTTGGTGTCCTTGATAAAATAAAAATAAAAACTTTGGTGTCCTTGTTAAAGGCTTTTCACGGATTTAAATCTCACACTAATAAGAATTTTACTAATTGATTTAGAGTATTCTCATTAAAAAAACTTTGGTATCCTTGTTAAAGGTTTTTCACGGATTTGAATCTGACACTAATAAGAATTTTGCTAATTGATTTAGAATACTCTCATAAAAAATAAAAACAAACTTTGGTGTCCTTGTTAAACGTTTTCAACGGATTTGAATCTCACACTACTAAGAATTTTATTAAGAATTTTATTAATTGATTTAGAGTACTCTCATTAAAAAAAATAAAAAATAAATAAACTTTGGTACACATAAGTGAGACAAATTGAATATTAATTTCCTATGTAAGAGGTTAAATTGTATGTTGGGTTAATATCTGATTGCAAGTGTGAGATTAAGGTTATATGCTAGTAGAAAGTATATGATCCTACTGGTGGTAGTCTCAACGATGGTCATTAGGGACATTGACTTTCTTGTGGATATTATCTAGGCTGAAAGTGTCTTTTGGTCCTAGAGTAGGATCTAAAATCGATTATGATTGGCTAAGAGATCATCTTCCTCATACATAAGGAAATAGGTTAATGGCCCAAGGCCTAAAGGAATTTTGGCAAGAATGAAAGTCTGCCCCTTACAAACCACCAATGGGTTATTTCAAGTGACATGGTTTTCCTTGAATAAGGGTGATGAGTCAACTTGCATTTGTGGATAGCAACCAGTGATGGTGTCCCCACTGCCAATTGACAATTGAATTATGATAGATTTTTCCACCTTTGAAAAATAAATAAATAAATAAATATGAATTTCGTATTAAGCCATATACTAAGATTTCATTCTTGATGTTGTTGATAGATTAAATGGCATATCTCATAAAAGGATGAGGTTGGAGACAAGGGTTAGGCAATTTTGGCTAGATAATTAACCCTTGGACATAGCATTTGATTTGAAAGATGTACATGTTATGTAGTGTAGCCTTAGAAAGTATATTTCTTAGAAAAAAAAAACTCATTTTTTAATTATAACTTATTTAGTAGCATCATTAGGTCATAAATTCTTGTGGGTTGTTGAGTTGAGAACAACATGGCAACTACTTAAAGTGGGAGTGTTTTTTCTTGTATAGAAGAAAGAGATCGATGTTATGCTTAATGACACTCAATCTCCTACAAGCTTCACATAGTATGACAACTCACTAGTTCATATGAATTTGTAAAAGCATATTATTGTCAATGAACAAGAAATTGAGCTAGATGTGGCCCACTTGCACCAGCACCTTACTCCTTCATTATCGTAGGATCGCTTCCTATGTGAACGATCCCTAGAACTATGAATCTATCTAGACATCACTTGACCTTGCCAATGACCTCAAAAAATTTGAATGCTTCCAAGTGTTAAAAGGGAAAAACGAAATGGTGGATCATCAAGCTAACTCGGGTGTCTACATGAGGAAAGGTTATATGGTAATCAACAAAGGGGAAGAAATATCCAAAGTTATCCAATGACGCGTATCATTTGTGCCTTGAGGATCCACCCAATGAACAATTGTAATTGCAAGCATGTATAAAAGGTTGCATTAAATCCCACATCAATTAGTGCTAATAACCCACTCGCATTCAGAACGATAACCTTTGTTTCTAGGGAAGTGCTTGGAGCATAATAAACAAGGAGTTGTGTGTTGTCTCTCTTGCCCATTCTGTCAGATATGTGCAGTCCCAACATCATGATGGAAGGCATTGCAACTAGATTGGCCTTGTTGTCAAGGAACATTAAGAACAACAACGTCGCAGGGGCTTGCCACTCATGCTTGTTCTCACCACATCAAAAGCTAAAAAGCCTAAGGAACCCAAACCTAGTGATCATGGTTAAGAGTCGGTTAATCCTCACCCAAACCACATTAGTGATGAATGGGGTTTGACCCTAAGGACAGTGATGAACCCCTACATAGAGTTGGACTTGTACTAACCATGCTTAATATATTTTTTTCCCAAAGAATGAATTGTAACTTCATACTTCAAGAAGAAAAAAAGTTTACATTTTGAAAGTGCACAAGGCATGATAGGCAAAAAAAACAATCAACTACCCAAAAAAACGTAACTACCTGTCATCAAGCTAGATAGCTTCATTGTATTGCAAAATGTCTCTCCACATTATAAGGCTATCCAAAATAATAATCATAATAATAAAACACTAGATTAAGAAAAACAAATGGCACAACAATAGAAGAAGAAGAAAATCTCTACTTAATATGTGTATCTAATAGTATGTGTTATTTGCATAGGAAACTCCGCCATCATCATAGGATCCCTTCCTATGTTAAGGATCCCTAGAATTATGAGTTTATCTAGACTAATGCAAAGATCACTTGACCTTGCCAATGACTTCAGAAAAATTGAATGCTTCCAAGTGTTAAGAGGGGAAAATAAAATGGTGAATCATCAAGCTAACTCAGGTGTCTACGTGAGGGAAGGTTATATGGTAATCAATGAAGGGGAAGAAATATCCAAATTTATCACATGACACGTATCATTTACGCTTTGAGGATCCATGCAATGAACAATTGTAATTGCAAGCATGTATAAAAGGTTGCATTAAATCCCACATCAGTTGGTGCCAATAACCCACTCACATTCAGAATGATAAATATTATTCCATGTGTTTAGTTCCTTGCATGTGAGTTTAGCAAGGAGGTGTAGCCCACAATGCAACCATGGTTTGTGTTTTGCATCCCTAGTTTGGTTTCTACTCTAAATGAGCTCTAGTGGTGATTGAGTTAGGGCAACAGGGTTTGTCACTAGTGTTGAGGCTCAATGTGATGGTTGTTACTTCCAATCCTAGTGATTCTCAATTTTATTTAAGGCTTTGGCTCTATGGTTTAGTATGTAATAAGAGTGTTTGGCTTCCTGGAGGTTGGGCTTTGTAAGGCTCTATTCCTTAGTTGTATACTTGTTAAGGCACATCAACATTTGTGGGAAAACATGGCCCATTACCAATGTGTGAACAACTATTACATCCTCTGTGATTTGGATTTGGTTAAAAGAGGCATTAAACATTGTGGCAAAGAGATGATTGAGATGTAGAGTTTCATGGAGAATAACATCGGGAAGAGGAAGAGTAGCCGATGGGAGGACAATTGGCATGAATCGTGGCAAATCGAGAGCTAGGAGAGAGCTCGAGGCATGGTTGACATTCAATTATTCATGCATTCACAAAGCTAAAAGCTATTTGAGCTTGAGGAGATTATGCAAACCCTAGGTGCATGGGTTGATAGGGTGGTAGAATCCCCGGGCCTCTCTTCGGAGAATGTTGGTACTTCCCCTCCCATAGTTTGCAGGGCCACTAGAAATTCACCCCTATTATTGCTAGAGTAAAAAAGGAATCTAACAAGGAGGCCCTTTCTTTAGGATATCCAAACATGGAGCAAAGCAATGGCAAGCCAATGGAAATAACTATGCAAAAATTGGTGGAAGAAGCCTCTGGGAGCTTGTTATTTTAATTTTCTACTAATTTTCCAACATGTATCGTCATATTATATTACCTTTAAACCATTTTATTAAGCACTATACTTACCAATATTTTAGTCTTAGTTTTAGAATAAATCAAGTCATATTTTTTTATGTCAGAGACCTTTTTATTTTGTTCGAAGACCCTTTTTATTTTGTTCGAAGACCTTGACCAATACTCATATTTGTATTACATGATTGTACAATCCAACCACAATTCTTTTTCTATTACAAATATAATTATTTATATGTATATAGTTATTTAAATTCTAATTATGTCAATTAAAACTTTGTTTATTATTTTTGGTATATTTATAAACAATTACATAATCTATTATGTCCTAAATTAATTAAGTTTTATTTTTAAGTATTTTTAATAATAACCTATCTAATTTCGATCGTGCTTAAAAGTGACACTAAATTAAAAATTTAATGTATAAAATACCATATAATTTATAATAACAATTAAAGGAACCGTGTTATCCCACCAAAATATTAAAGTTTTTTAAAGATATTTTAGGCTTCACCTTGAACACAATATAACAATTAACCACAAAGTATTTTATACTTGAATTGTTCTCCACGCATTGGCTTTATATGCCATAACTTTTTAAAATTTAACAAAATGTAATTGTTATACACAGCATACACAAAAATATGTGTACCATATATATGTGAGCTTAACTTTACCAATAAAGGAATTGTATATGATTTTCAAGCTCGTGTTAAATTCGGCAAGGCTGTCGTTATAGGAAGATATTTTAAAGGCGGTCGTTATAGGAAGATATTTTAAGTGGATTTTAGTATGTTACCCAAAATATGCGCACATGAGCTCAAACTTGTATTAGTGGGTGTGATTATATTAATTTTTCAATGACAAACATTAATTTTTCTACCTTCGCTAAGGATTATAGTTACCCATCACAATTGAAATTTCATTTACCTTTTATTAATTTACTAAGAATTTGTAACCATTTTCCAAATTTTAGATGAAAGTCTACATTAATTCAATTTATTTATAAAAAAAAATTTATTTTCTTATTTATAATTTGACAAATCTAATTTTTCATTGGTTTAATCATATGTGATTTGAAATTATTCTCTTGAGTATGTGATTTAGTTTTTGCTAATTGTCAAAATTATCAAATCGTTTAAAGAAATCAAATTTGTTAGTGGGCACTTTGGAGGCTCTGACAATATTGCTGCAGTCGAGGCTCTAACAATGCCTAATCCCTATGACACTATTGTAGTCTTTGACAATGCCTAATCTTTTTTACACTGCTACATAAGGGTGCATGTAGCTACCACCATGCTCCACTAAGACATTGGTCTCAAACACCATGTTCCACCAGAGACATTGGTCACACCATGCTCCACCAACGACATGGGGTTTTAAGCATATCCTCTTCGTCCAAGCCTGGAGACCTCTAAGACTTCATCGGTTGGTCGTCTCACTTTCTACTTGCTACATGAACTTTGGAGGTAGTGATGATCATGGATGAACAAAGGGGGAGAAACGCATAAATTTGAACATCCAAACCATCGCTTCATTGTTATCGACATATTAATTTGCAATCGATGCGAGTCGAGCAACTCTCGTGATCCCACCACCATGTTACTTGACCTCGATAAGGATTTTATACTTAATTGGCCAGTTGCTTCACCAGAATCTAGTCATTTTCCAAGCAATGCTTCCCCTTGAGCTCATTGTACCTCAAAAGTTAATTTTTAAGCCCCAACAAATGCACTCATCGTCAAATATGTCCCTCAAGCCAACACCCTCATTGTTCAAATGCACATAGATTACACACTTTCGTTGCTCCTTCCAAACATTGTATCCAAATACTCGTACATGGGCTTGCAGATATCTACAACCATTCCATCAGTACCAATCATGTTAAAATGCATTTTCAAATTGAAATTTTTATATACTAAGTTAAAGTTAAGGGGTGAAGGTTTTGTTTCTTGAGTACATACATGTAATGATACCACGGTTTGGAAAAAAACAACATCGTTTGTCAAAGTTTTAATTCACTTGGAACCATGTATGCTATTGAGAAGATGCGATGAAGTTGATGAACCATACACCTAGTATCCTACAAAGGTCACAACAGAGAATTGCACAGTACCCATTGTGAATTACAAGTATAAGGCTTTCTACATGTTCTTTACATAAGGATGTTTTATTGTAGCCTATCAAATAATTTTAAAGAAAAATTAAGGAATGTTAATTAATTGTATCATGAACAAAACATAATTAATATGTTTACTAATTATTTTATTTAAAAAACTGACTGCAATCGAAGAGTTAAATTTAGTTACAAGAATGAGCTCATTTTGATTTCTAAAACAAGTGCAACAGAGTTGCATATACTGCCTCCGAGTTAATTGAAAGATAGTTGTATGTTATCTATTTGTCAGAGTTGACATCATTATTTTGTACTTCACAATTAATTTGACACCTCGAGATTCATGTTGAGTGTGATACAATGGATCCATTAGGACAATAATTTGTGGGCTAAAAGTTTCAGATTAGATAGGAGAAAAAAAGTTCTATAGAGCAATTACTATAACAAATTCATTAAGCTGCCAATTAGTGAAACATCTATGTAGGTAACAGACAACTTGAATTGGCTGCGACCCACCTATATTCAATCAGAGAAAAGTCGAATCTGTGTCATTTGCTGCCCAAATAATCAATTGCAAGACAGAAATTGTGAATTCGACTACCAACCAAACAAATCTGATATGACAACGACAAATGGGGGGAGGGGAACGGAGGGCCCCGAGGTCCATGTCTGTCGTGAAACTGACTGAAATTTGAAGGTAAGAAAAGAAACCCCGGGAGAATTGAACCCGCAACAAGGCCATGTAAACTAGAAGCATCATAAAGGAACAAACCTACTACATTGTTGGCAGAAGCGTTGTTCAATCTCGTTGACAATGACCTTGGGGGACTTGGAGTGGAGCTCGCAGACCTTGTGGCGGCGGTGGTAGTCCTTGGCAGCGGTGAGCTCCGTCTTACAGCCCTCCACCTGGCACAGTGGCACCATATGCGTTCCCTGCATTGTCGACCACTGCTTCTTGGCAGCTGGAACACAAGAAGACGACAAAGGGGTTGGACCCATTTCGTACTTCTCAATTAATTTGAAACCTCGAAATAAGTGAAGTCTTCAATAACACTATAAAGTTATCATCCAATGAAATGTAACAAAACTAAGTTTTTTTACATATTAAAAATAAAATTTTAAGTTTCTTATGTTACACATTAGGTTCTTTACAAAAATTTTGAAGTCAAACCGAATTAATATAGCAGTCAAAGCAAACTCATCGCTAATACTACTGGAGGCAGTACAATAAGTATTACTTGATTGGAAAAAAATGTGATGGCATGTGTATTAATTTTATTAATTTAAAGAGAGGAAAAAAATATTTTTTTTAGATAAAAGCAAATGCAAGAAATTAAGCTAAGCTTTGTTATACATGTATTTTTGGAAATGCACAAATTATATGCAAAACAATATTTATTGTAACGCCAATTGAACTAAACATTTTGTTTTTACTTCATAATATTTTGCTAAGCTTTTGAGACCTACATATCCAAAGTAAGTAGAAAATTCAAATTTTGCTTGAAGCGACTGTTTTAATACCTAGCTTTACAAGGACCATTAACAAAAAGGTAAGTAAACATTACAAGTAAGATCTATCTTGGAAAAAAATAAAAGGAAGAGAAAGATATCATCGTGTATTGACAATCCAATAACAACAACGATGTAGATGAAACTCAAGAATGTTGAAACACCCAACCAAAACCTCAGAGTTGATAAGTGGGGAATGCCAAATGCAAAAATACTAAAAATGGTTTGTGTAATTGTGATGTGATAACATAGCTTCAACATGGCTTCATTGTTGTGTAAAGTATATATTCCCTACACAACAGTCAATCAGAAGAGATAAAAATTGGATAATTAATATGACATTATTGCATGTCAAAGTAGGGGAGCATAGCATGGGGGTTTGGATCATTAGGTAATTAGGTATAAGAGTTGTGACCTACCTTCAATGCTTTTCTAGCCAATCTAGTGATGATCACGAATAGATTGATATATTGTAAAGTCCATGTCAAGTAATACATTTTCCTACAAGAGAAAATTTGCAATCACAATAAATAAGGATGGAACAAGGGAATATTTGCATATGAAGATGTTGTTTTGATCAAAATAACACAGAATTATATTGAATGGGATGGTTGAGTATAAAAGAAAATACCCTCTACCTCCTACGTGTAAAACTTCTAGCAACCAAGCCATGCCTCTGGTCTATTCATAGCAAAACCATGTATGTTGGAGAATCACTCCTATCTCTTCACCAACGGGAATAGAAAGGTTGCATCACTTACACGGGATATACACCTAGCCATGTAATAACACTTGTTAGAATTACCCAAATTTATTTAACTACATCTTGAAACAACAAGGAACCAGAACTAAAGATCAATCCCTACTTATTCCAAACTCCACCTACATACACACTCTTCACACACATTCACAATTCCATACCAATTTATATATCATAATTAAGGAATTATTACTTTATAACTATTTGCACTAGTGTGGCAACTAATATTATGAAATAATGGGATGCATATGACATTGAAAAACAACTAACTTCACCTAAACCATCTCAAAATGATGCATTGCACCTGAACATGGACATAGAGAAACTGGGATTCAAGGATTCCATGCTAACTTCAGTGACAATCCTAATGGTGTCCCTTTACTGCCAGTATGCATGGAAATATTTTGTTGGGAATAGCCAAGTGGTGGTGCACCCTCATACACCTATTTCATGTTTGTGTTATATATATTTATATTTATTGTGTAAGGCTTAAGCATTTGGGAATATGCGGCGACACATGCAGGTGGGAAGATGAAAACCAGGGACACACCAATAGTAATGTTCTTTCTTGCTTACCACGTTTCTCTATCGATATCATCCACGCTCTAGTGTTATATCCTTGCTTACCACATTTCTCACATGATATTGTCCATGCTACAATTCTTTGAATGCTCGGTAGTCAATATCTCCTTCATATAGCATTAAAAAAACACTTGTTAGATTTAATCCCACATGTCATTAGTCATCGTACCAAATATAATTCATGTGAAAATTAATTTATATATGAAATCTACAAATATAATTTATTTTCCATTGTAAACTACGAAAAAGAAAAAGGAGAATTTACCTAGCAAAAGGAGGATGATCATGTTGAAAAGCCAAAAAACACTTGCTAGATTTTATCTCGTATGTCATCTAGTCATTGCACCATATACAATTCATGTGAGAATAATTTATATATGAAAACTACAAATATAATTTATTTTCCATTATAAACTCAAAAAAAGAAAAAGGAGAAATTACCTAGCAAAAGGAGGAGGATGATGTTGAAAACAATAAACAAAGGAAATGGGAGCCCGAGGAGGATAATGGGTCTAACAAGGAAATTAGAGAGGAAGCAAAAATTAGCACACAAGTGTGCATATTATCGAGTTTGCATGTATTAATGCTTAAAACTTTTATCCAATGCAAGGAATGGCCAATATGTGGCTATCTCGATTGTTGGACTAGCGTTACCTTTTACTATTATTTTCCAATGAACATTTTAAGTTGTTACAAAAGCAACAATTTTATAAAGGCAAAAGGTAGTTAACGACTAGGTTAGGGTTTGAGTTTTGGAATATATGTGTCTGTCAAAACCATGTACTTATGTTCTTGCACGGGGGCTTTACCTTGTTGACCAATATCTTATCATGTTCATTCATAATGGGGGATTTTAAATTGTGAAAAATAAAGTTAATATATTGTAGGTATTGGGGGGGGAGGTGTGGGGTATCGAGGGGTTTATAGGTATTAGGAGGTATAGAAAGGGGTGTCTAGTAAAAAAGGGGGTTTCTTTTATTGGAAAGATATATTGGGAGGCGGGTTCAACAAGAGGATTTTTCGAGGTATTTATCAATATCTAGTGAAATTAGGGGCATTCTTTAATATCCCGTGAACAAAGTTGCTATGTCACAAGTTCACTGAGTGAAGACACTGTGTGTTCTTGTCACTTAATGAATGCCTTATCTTTTTTGTTAGTTTGAGTTGGTTCTAATCGGCTTCTCAACTTTGCCATACGACATGTGGGTGCCTTAAAGGGAAAATCTTAGGGCCAAGCCTCAACCTATTACTCATGTTCTTGTCACTTAATGTATGTCTTATCTCTTTTGTTAGTTTGAGTTGGTTTTAATAGACATGTCAACTTTTCCATAAGGCATGTGGGTGCCTTAAAGGGCAAATCTTAGGACCAAGCCTCAACGTATATGATCTACATACTATTGCAACTAACAACATAATCCCCATTTTTAACAACAACGAGCGGGATGGTTCTAGTCAAGATGCCTTAAAGTTTGTCCTCAAGGACTACCACAATGATCCAGGCACTTATTGCACCCATTTGGTCCATTATGACACCCTTATGAACCATTTGGAATTGGGATAGTCAAGAATCTTTTGAATGGGTTTGGATGGAATTGAGTATATTTTGATCATTTTGGGCCTTAAACAACATTTTTTAAGCCCCAAAACATTGTGGACTATCTTCCTGACCCCCTTCATGATGTCCTTCTCCTTGAGATAATTCAAATGAGCTTTGGAGCACACAATTTTGAGTTCGTATAGATGAGTCATGTTCCCAACAAGTTGACCACGGTTTTAGATCTCAACATCCCTAACTCTTAGCCTTTTGTGTGTCTTATCTCTTTATTTTCCTGGCATTTTATTTTCTATTGTACTTGTAAATAATAAGGGCTTATCATTTTTGTAAGAGGATTTTGGCACAAGAGAAGAGAATGCATCTCCTTACAGATATTGCTACCACCATTATTGGAGCCAATTTTAAATAGATCAATTGTTATTTATTACATAGTTTGTGTTTTAAATTTGTAATTGTATTTAGTTATTTTATTTTTTGCTACAAAAAAATTAATTACGTAATTTAGTGTGTTGTCCACAAAAAATTTAATGAATCTAGATCAATGGTATCAAAGCCTTCTAGTCCCCAATGCATAACCCCTCTAATGGGATCAAGGTATAAGAAGCTTGGTCTACCAACATGAGATCCATCTAATTATGTTCCTTGCTAGTCTAAACAACCTCGAATGGCGAAAAAGAAGCTACAACAAATACCCTATCAAGCTACCTCTCGATGAAGCCCTTGGCAACAAGAGGATTGAGATGCCAAATCAATTTGCTTAGATTTTGCAAAAAATCCCCACTTCTACTAGTGCATATTCTTCGACAAGGCAACCTTCAAACATACACCATTCAAGATATAACTAAACTTTGACATTTTTCAATATGAAGGAAAGATAAATGCAGACGCTTTAGAAAAGTAGTTTAGTCAATTATAAAGGGTACTTCTCTTGAATAATTTTCAAGTAAGGAAAATATTACATTTTTCCCTTTCGAAATTGGTCCCCCATGTCAAACGTTAGTGGGATAACTAGTGTTCACAAGTTTCAAAGGAGAAACAAAGAAGCCACATGTTTGAATAGTATGAACAACCCAGTGGATGCCCTCAAGGAGGAATATCGTTAAGTGGTGAATTACAATGATTTGTACAATAGGTGGACACAACGTCATTAGGGTCGGGAACCATATATGCAAGAGTACACAAACACCTTCCATGCCTTGTCCATAAATTGACATCAAGGACATTGAGAGGTACAAGGTTTTGGAGTAACATAACAATATACACATGTACATCCACACCAAGATAAAATTTCTAAATATCCAATCATTGGGAGTTGTCTACAAATATGTTATCAGAATTGAAAAAAGTTCATGAGCGATGGCAAGGAGTTAGGCTCCCAAAACAAGCCACAATCAAATAGGGGAATAAAAAGAATGATGTTATGTTTAATCACACTCAACCTCCTAGAAGCTTCACATGGTGTTATACATCATTAATTCATTTGAAAATGTACATGCATATTGTTGTCCAAGAGCAGAAGATTGAGTTAAGCATTGCCCACTTGTGCCAACTCCTTTATTTTGGGGGAGGT
>ML812645.1:180325-193934 GCA_009831015.1 Picea engelmannii
GACCCTAATGTTAAAAGGAAGTGTCATAAATGGTATAAATACATATAATTATACATTCATTATATACACAAGTCGAATTTCAGAGGAAATCAGAAGTAAAGAAGGCCAGATTTCAAGGGAGGATGAAGTCTTTTGGTGATGTGTTCTAAGTATCAACAATGATTACCCCAGTAAAAAAAAACATCGATTCTTAAAGGTCCAAGCCAAATAAGTTATAGACAATGTCATCTCTTCCTTATTTGATTAGGGACTACCCCTTAATATTATTTACTAGGGAATTTTAAGTCGGGCATTGATACAAAAACTACAACTTTATAAAGGCAAAAGGCTTTGTCTTTTGGCCTTCTAAAATTTCCTCTTTTGCAATTTAATAAGAAAAAACTTTATGGTCCTCGTAGGGTTTGAGTTTTGGAGCATTGTGAGTCTTCCAGAACCATTTAATCATATCTTTGATGCCATTATTGTATGTCCTACCTCTTTTGTTGGCTTAATTTGTCCCTAACTATCCCATCGACTTTTCTATAAAGCTTGTGGATGCTTAAATAACAAACCTGTGGCCCAAGCTTAGATTTGTTGATCCATGTATTCTTGGAACTGGCACCAAAAATTATGTGTTTAATAGAAGTGAGCATGATGGTTGTGCTCAAGGCACCTCAAAGTGTGTCCCGAAAGTCTACCAAAAGGTAATTCCAAATCTCTCGAGAAAAATCCTTGCTGGAATTATTGAATGTGAAAAACATGTAAATTGTATACAAAAAACAAACTGCTTTGGTATTTTGTTGGTAAGGTTAGTCTCAAAGTTGTCATTAGGGCACATGTTAAAGAAGCATGGGAACACCATGGTTGGTACTACATCGATGACAAGAGATTGACTAAAGAATTCTTTCAATTTGTTTGAGAAACTCCCCTGTTAATGATATTGTCTCTCATGGTCATTGGTCCTTAGGTATGTAATAGTACCTTGCTTGTTTTTCACCATGGGTTAAAGGTTTCTATATTAATTAGAATGTCTAACTCTCTTTAATTTCCAGGGTTGATTTCCTCGACATACCCATGTGCTTTTTGCCTTTCCTAGAGTGCATTTGATGCTTGTTAGTGGGTGTTAGAATATAAGTGGATGTGCTCATTTTACCATTGACAATATCACTATTGTCACCCAACCATAGGCCAAAGCCACCCTCCGAGCACCTTAACCTTGACAGAGAATCACTCAGGAAGCAAACCCTAGGCCAGATAGCCAAACAAAGGGTAGCGCATCTTTCCCCAAGGATAACGCACCAAAAAGAGCTGATCAGATGTTCCAAACCCTAGCCAAGAGATAATCCAAGCCAAACGTGATCTGCTAGCTGCAACAACTGCAATGGCAGCTCTCCTCAAACCTGTGCACAAGACTAGGCACTGTAGTGCGCAAAAGTTGTTGTTCTGCAATTCTGAGACTGCCTGCCAGAATGAGAACTGGCCTCCTATATTTATACTAATTCTGGCTAACTGCTTGGGCCGACTTTTCATTCTGGGTATCTGTCTATTCAGTATATATTATTATTTATGGGTGACTTCTTCTCTTGGAGGCTAATAACCTAATATAAATTATCTTCTTGAGCCGACAAGTCTTCTAGGTTATTAGCCAACTCATTAGGGTTTCTTCTTGCTTCCCGGAGTATTCTATCCTTGTCAGATTTACACGTGGAGGTAAATACCTCCCGCGGCTATCATAATATCAACAGTGGAATCATCGACCATGACCCAACTTATTTATTTAAACCTAGGTCCCATAGAAGGGTTTGCCTCTATGTCAATTTGTCTAAAGATTTGAAGGAGTTTGTCCTTATCTAGGCGTGAGATAAAATCACGAAGCAACTTGTTGAATACAACATTCTAGTGAATACTTGTTTTCAATTCCAAGGTCGATACTACCAAATTTGAGATTGTCCTTATAAGGTATAGTTTGACCCGCGCGTAAATCATATCACATAGGCCACTTAAGCTAATACTTGTGCCAATCCCCAAGCTAAAGATGATATTGATGGTGAGTGGGTGCAAATTGTTCATAATAATAATTCAAGTAATAAGTCGTTTATCATTTTGAAAGTCCAAGCCCTCGAAGTGACTGCAATTAGGGGATCGAGCACAAGTAAATCCCCTAGCATATGATACAATAAAGATAGTTGTGCACCCTCCTCCAACATTTTCCTCTTAAGGAGGAGGTAGAAGAGAATAATCCTTACGACTCTGCTAAACTCTCAAGTAGATGATTGTTATAACAACAATTGCCACCACATATGCATTGATGACTTATTTGTCCTTTCCATGTCCTACTTGTAGACATTAATCCCATTTCCCTTCTCTAGATTCTTCAAAAAATAATGTTTTTTGACATGTGTGCATCATAACAACTATGCAAGGCGTGTATATATGTGTTGCCCCATTGAAAGGCGTGTAGACTTCATTTTTGCTCAAAAAAATATAATTTTGCATATTTTTGGGTGGGATTCATGGGTTCACCCGATTCCTGACCTCCTATTGCTCATACATAACTAATTATAACCACTCCAACCACTTGGAGATGGTATAAATTGAGCACAAGGCACACGGAGAAGAGAATCATGCTTGAATCAAAACTATGTTGGCAATTTCTTGCCTTGTCTACAAGCCCTTGCTCTCCTACTGTTGATTTGTTTCCTTAGACCTGGAAACCCTTGTTTCCAGCTGTTAAAAACATGAAATAGGATAAAAATGGAATGCATTAATTCATCAATATGATACATATATAAATACATCGATGTGACCTTTGGATTCATCTTCCAAGGTCTCTTGGAATCCTGATGACTGTTACATTATCACTTAATTGTTCATATTCCATCAAGTGAGTAAACCTAACAGATTATGTTTCCAACATTCCCCCCCTTAATCCAAAGGGGTGTATGTGAGTCTAAGGTGAGAAATGATATCTGAAAGTGGGTAGTTGAAATTTGAAAGTGTGCAACTACTTATGGTTGAATGTGCTCTCTGAATCTGGTGGCTTTGGGATGACCACAAACTGAATGGATATCAAAAGCTTGCGTCTTCTACTAAATGGTGATGGTGGTTTAAGGAAGACCACAAACCATTCTTGTGGTTTAAGGAATACCATAACTCTATAACTTGGATCTAGGCTCAATCGTTCCAAGAACATTTACTAAGTAGCTAGAAGCCGGAAGTTGATGTCTTCTGCTAATTGGAAGTGCTCTCGAATGTTGGTTTAAAGATGACCATAAATTGTTGTCTGGCAGAATCTGGAAGTCTTCTACTAAGTGGTGGTTTAAGGAAAAACATAAACCAATCACACTCCTTGTTACTACTCAATTGATGGGACTTCAAAACTTGAAGCTCGATTGTCAATCATTGATGTTGTTCCCCCATGTCAGGGACAAGGTGAGAAGATGGTCCATTACAAGATGTGTTAATACTCGAGAGTGATTTTGTCGGTATGACTGACATATCTTCTTGAATAATGATGACCATCGCCAAGAAGCCATCCACCCATAGTGGTTCTTTACTCTTGTAGATTTATTGTTGTAAGAACACTAGTTTGAATGATGATTGTGCTTTCCAAAATGTTGTCAAGGATGAAGATCAAAGCACTAATCTTCCATGTGGCCAACTAGCTGACAACGTTGGAATTTCAAAATCTTCTCTTGAACTAGAGCAGGTGAATATGAATTCTCTCAAAGCAATCCAACACTTTGGAACTGGACCGGTTTGGTATAATCTGGATTATTAAAGGTGACTTCCCTTTCATATATGATACTTGTTCTACACTTGTTGTTCCCGATTTCTTCCCAAGGTCTGATGATTGGCCTTGAAAGAGGACACTAAACTTCATCTGCACTTGAATATGGAACTTTCATACTGAGTTGCTCATGCACTGGTTGTTGGTATGAATCAAAATCATCATCTTCTTCAAAAATATGGTTGTTCTGAACAAGGACTAGTTCAGAATGTTGTCGAAGATTCTTTCGCTCAAGTGCATTGTGGAGAAGTCGAGTTTGAGTTTGCAACAATGCTACTTTGGCTTGTGAAAATTGCAAGCATGTTACAATAGACTGCAGAGTTGTTTTGTCAGTGGTGACTATATTATCCATATAAGAGAGGATTATAGTGTTCAGTAACTGTAACAATGCCTCAGCTGGAGCCATTTTAAAGAAAAAATTAGACCTCACAGGGTTTCTTGCAACTCCACCCTTTAACAATCAAACTCTACAATGAAAAAACATTTTTACTACAGTATTATGCAAAACTAGAAGTGGTCGCCGACTCTCTCTAAGGAGAATGTGACTTGGCAGAGATGCAACCAACAACTTCTTCAACTCCTCAAGTAAATAAGAAACCGAGAGAGGCTTCCCCTCATAGAATATGAGCAATTGAATAATAAATGGTGGAGAAGGTTTGGAAAGAGGAGTTGTTTGGCTTCAAGCCAGGTTGGTGCTTGTGAAGACTAAACATTTTCAGAGGCTTTGGGATGCCCACAGTGAATAAGGCCAAAGAAAATTAGATTCACTTTGCAAAGGTTGCAGGTATTCTCCGAATGGATTTGAAAACACACAAAAAGTGGGTTGCAATTACTCTAGATCAAAAGGTTGCATGCTTTGTTTCACTTCGAGTTCACCAAATGAGGTCAGTCGTGATGGAAAGGAGAGTCTAGTTCCTTATGAAGGCGCAAGGATAACTTTTGCGATTGAATCCTTTGCTCTTGAGCAACTTGAGATGAATTTTTCTCCTCTAGAAATGGTGGAGCCTACAAGCCCCAATGTATTGGAAACTAGTGTGCTTATTCAACGAAATAGACAATGTCTTTTTTTTTTTTTCAAATTTGAGTTAGGGCATGAGAATGACCACACCATGGTGCAAAAAAATCAACAAGAACAATCCTATCATAATTTAAAAACTTGGACTTGAAAGTTGAGGGAGTGAGGAGCAACACATTTAAAGAGGACCATATTGTAGAAAAACAAACAACATTGCAATCTGAATCTTCTTTTGGCTTTTCTTCTGTTGTCGACTAGTGCCATCATCTGACTTCTGTGAGAACATGGCATGATGTCCTCCAAGTCATTAGTAACATGTACAACAACACATAGACTAGGGTTTCACACAATCCTTATGACCGACAACATAAGTCTCATAAACCTAACAAACTGAAGACATATTCAGTTCCATCTCCTTGAAGTTTGTCCTTCATTCAAAGTGCACAATATACCATTGTTAGTGGGTGATAACAATGTTTACTCCGATCACAAGAGTGTCAAATAGTCGATCGAACTATATTAAAAGTTCAAGACTAGAAGGATTCAATAAATCTTAGTCTTGTTTCCATTTTCTCCTCAAACTATCGTGAGCTTAAGGCTTAGATTATGGCTAATCTTGCCTTCTATTACACCAATGACTCCCTCGAGAAGATGTTGTACTACACAATGTCTGGAGAAAAGATGAACTATGGTCTATCTATAATAGAAAACTACACGCCATTGAAATCATGAAATAATCGAACTGTTCTCTCGATTCCATGCTAAGAGTGTTGTGAAAATCAATGCTAGGGTTTCACGTAGGGCTACAGGCAAATGAGAGATAAGTGTGAGAGTGGGTGAATTAAGGTTTCAATGTTGAATGAAGGTTGCATGTGGGAGATGAGGGTTTTCGATATATAAACAATATAAATGAGGCATGCAGAGAAAAACTAGAGAGACGGAGCATGGGCCAGACTGACAGACAGACTGAGAAGACTGAGCATGGGTAGACTGGAAAGACATAAATGTTTATACATGACTCAACTATGGAAGACTGTCATAGCTCAATTCAGGCCTAAGAATTGAGGTGGATCTGATACCACTATTAGACACATGAAATAGGATTAAAATGGAATCCATTAATTCATCAATATTATATAGATATAAATACATCGATGTGACCTTTGGATTCATCTTCCAAGGTCTCTTGGATTCTCGATGACTGTTTCACTATCACTTGACTGTTCATATATTGTCAAGTGAGTAACCCTAACGGATTACATTTCGAACACTAACCTTTTCCATTCTTCATATATTTGGCCAATAAGTTTCTCTGTGTCTTCTTTGGGTCCACATAAGCATTGGAGTCGGAGGTGCTACCTATAGTCAGTGGCTTGGGTGGAGGGACATGGAGTTTGTCCTCAGAGCAGTGCCACAACAGGTGCATGAGATAACTACCTATATTATGTTGTCTAATAATAAAGAGACCTCTTTCCCATGAAATACTTGTGTTTTAATATATGATGATTATGTTTGAACATCTTGTCTCTTATAACACTAATTGTTACAATCACTTTGTTTTCGGTCATTTTCATAAAAGTTAGTTATTGTATAATTTCTCTCCTTTGTAGTTCTCTACTTGAGTGTTTTGCATGTTATCAAAGGAATAGTTTGGAAGGAGCATGACAAGTTTTCAACCACTGGATCTTCATCAAATGTAGGACACTCGGTATGTCTATTTTTCCTTACTAATAGTAGTTAATTAATTGATCGAATTAGTTACAAATATTTGATTGCATTTTTGGGATTTGGTTTGTTCTTAAAATGGTCATCACTCTGTTATGGTTTAACTCAGAGCCATAGGGGAATTTCCCCATAACAAAATTAGCGACTATACTAGGGATTTATCTCCTTTGTGGGTTAGTTTTAGGTTATTGCCTTTATTTTCCTTGTTTGTTTGGCTTTTTTTGTTTTTAACTGAGTAGTTTAAAGCTTTTGAGTCTTGTCTACACCTTTTCAAACACTCTGGATTTGTATTTCAGCCTTTTCTGGAAGTTTTAGGATTGTTTATGTGCCTTTCTGTGCAGATAGGCATGTACACATGTGCTTCATCTTTAATACATTCACGTACATATGCATTTTGCCTTGAGCACAACCGTGTTACATCTCCGGAAGGAGAAATTTTCAATTCTTCTTAGCCTTTCTGGGTATTTGGATTTGTTTTTTGGGATCTTTTATGGGTCTTGTGTCTCTCTTTGGCATATTGTTAGTTACATAAATCATATAAGTTAGATGTTTTTACAAAGAAAAGAAAAAAAAAACATCAGTTTCTTTACTTTGTGCTTCAAGATTTTTTTGCGGGGGCAGTTTGAATGTTCTTTTCTTGGCTTTTTCTGTTCGAAGTTGTTCTATTAACTCTCTTTACAGTTTGAATAAGTTTGGTTTAGTTCTCTATTCTTTTCTACCTTACTCCTACTTGTTTTGCATTGAAAAAGAAAAATTACAGTAGTTTTCCATTTTCATTTTGCTTTAAAAAACAATAAAATAAAAATAGGAAGTTTGTTTTGTTCTTGTTTCTTTCGGTCTTTACCCTTTTTATCAACGAAAATAAAAAAAACTATTTATGAGCATACTTTCTTACCTTGCGTGTATTTTCCAAATCTTGCTTGTATTCTTGAAACAATTTGAGTCTTCGTGAGTTTTCAGTCTTAGTTTCGTTTTGGGAAGAATAATTCAATTGTGCTTGTTTGAATATTTGCATTGCATTCAAAGAAAGTTTATATTGATTTCTTGCATTCACATTTAAAGTAAAAGGTTGCATATCTCATTTGCATCGAAGAGGATTGCATTGCATTGAAAAGTTAAAGAGTTTGCATTTTGAAGCGTTCCTTAATACTCCTTTTCCATTGAAGAATAAGTTTGTTTTTCTTAACAACAATGTTCTTAAGTGCTCCATTTTATGCAAAGTCTCAAAACATCAGTAGTTTCGCATCCATAAACCTTTGAGTAACAACACCTATTAAAATTAACGCATAATATAAAAACAATTAGACTTTTGTTTATAGGGTATACAAACTAGTCCAGGTATATGGCCTTGGATTAGGATTGGAGAGATAACTCACCAAGGATATTGAAAAAACATATGAATCTGAGTAAGGGAGAGAGAAATACAACTAATGTATAGGTATGGTTGGGAAACTCCTCTAACACAAGAACCAAACATGAGGTCATGTGAGGAAGAGTTGAGGATATAAACCCTCTGAAACTTGACCAATCGTAGTGGATTTATTGGAAACAGGCGTTTCTCTAATACCTTTACAACCCTGAGAGGCGACTCTTTCAGAGCTTCAGGCTTTGCTACCCTGCCTATACATTCGGTCCCAATTATCGACTGTTCCCCCAAAACCTACCTGTGAGTTGGTATCCATAGTTTCTTTTCCTAGGTATCTTAGACGTGACTGCAGAGGGTTTCTTGTGGTACCCGAGGCAAACATTGTATCACACTATCAGTACTGTTGGAGGGTGCCCCACAAAGCAAGGGTTACTTGCACTCGATAGGGATGGTAAGTGGAGGTAGAGGTAACTGCTTCTCACTCCTTTGATCTTCAATCATGAGAATGAATCAACCTGTGTCATTTCCAGGAAGGGCCTTTTCCTGACTTCTTTACTGCTTTAGTCTCATGACCTAATCCACCTGAGATAAGGTATTAAGGAAGTGGTTTGTGTGTGTTGTTTCCTTAAGAATTTTTATAATGGTGTGCTCTTTGCGTGTAGACAGCCTTAGAAAGCTAGTTGGTAGCTACCTTGAATCGTTGATTTAAAGTGGTTGACCAACCGCTTCGTTGGTTTCCAAGGGTCCAAGGCATTTCGCCTATAAGAGTTAATTCTCCACATCCTCCTTTGAGGCGTCGATTGAATCAATTCAGTGTTTTTGTACCAACTGGTACTGTTGAAATTTTAGAGATTGATATTTCATAATTGAATGCTTCTGGAGGTTACACGTACATCGAATCTTGAAGACGAAGGCTTCGTCGAACCTTTTAACCCTCCGTTAAGTAGACTAGATGATCCAATTTAATGCATCTTTCGACTTTTGAGTTGGGTAACACTAACAACCACCCTATTCAATGGGTTTTTATGGATGGTACCTCTAATGCATCAATGTTTGGGGGCACTTTAACCCCCACTTTGGTTTTAGTTGGAGGAAGGGTTTCACCCCCTCACCCTTCTACCTAGATAACTAATGTGTCTCAAGCCACAATAGTTGTGTCGGTCAGTAGCTCTATGTTGCTGATTATTAGATCCACTCATCCTTCAAGTGCGACTTCGTTGTCGTTGTTGATTTCTAAGGCTTTTGCATTTGGAATGTCATCGATAAGCATGCACAATGTTATGGCTAATTCTTAGCCAATCACTTCAAACCCTTATTTTTGGGTAGGGAGTTCTCCAACTCTCTTGCAAGGTTTTCCTTGGGGTGGGGGGCATATCCCTCCAACATTCACTTCCCTCAGAAGTGGGTCTTTCCCATATTTTGGGCCTAATCCCTTTATGGGATGGAGTGGTCCCATGAGAGGATGATATCAATCGTCTGATATGCCTTCAATTTCTAACCTTTTCACTTTGTATGGTGGTTTTGGGAGCAATCCCTTCCCTTCATCTAGGATGTCTGCAGATGACAACCCCTTGCAGAGTCAATGGGATCCTACGCAAGGGTATTTCTCTTTGCAAGGGATGTTGGTAGGGGGAAACCCCGTCCAATCTTATGGAAACCCGATGGGAGAAAACTTTCCTCCCTTTATCTAGGGTTCTCATGGTTTTACCAAAACCCTAGCACATCAATTAACTCTTCATGGCAACTTGGTGCCAACTACAATGGAAGATTTCCTTTTTAGACTACCAATCAACTTAGAGCTCCCAACCCTGGTAGTTAGAATTGAAGGTCATAGGCGAGGCTTCCCTTTTCGACAACGTTAAATTTTCTAGATCTATCAAAACTAATGAATGACCCAGTGTGCCATGATCCAAATTAGCCATTGGTCCCCACCAAATTATCATAATACATTCTAAAGTTCGAAGGCAAAGCTGGTGAGGATCCATGCAATCATGTAATGACATTTCACCTATGGTGCTTGTAAAATTCATTGAATGATGACTCCATTCAGTTATGTCTATTTCAACACACTCTTATGGGAGTTGCTGCAAAATGGTACATTGAGCTAAAGGGGTCGACTTTTCAGACATTCATGATTTGGTGTTGGTTTTCCTCAACCATTTTCAGCTTCCAATCTAGTACAATGTCGAAACTGATTTATTATCTACACTATGAGAAGACAAGGCCACTCACATATCATATCACATCCAAGAGTGGAGGATGAAAAAAGGATGATCAAGGCCATGATTCCTCCTAAATTCTTGTTAGAGTGGTATCTCAAATCCTTGGACTCGTATATCTCCAAGGATGTTTCCATGTTGGGTGTATCCTCTAAGGAGGAAGCCATTTTTAGGGCCTAACAGTTGGATCTAAGATATTCTCAGGATGGGATAATGTACAAGATATTGTCGGGCACACCGCGATCAAGTACCAACCCTATGAAATCAAAGTCTAGACCACATGCTGATGGCATTGTTTATTATGTCAATAACACTACCACAGGTCTAGTTGCGAGCCAGATGAAACATATGACTATTCATCAAACTGTGACTGATCAAGCTATGACTTTGACTGTTCCGACTATCTAGTCATCATATGTACACTCTGTGCAATAGACAAATCCAAAGGGAAACCAACAGTCTGGAGGAAAGAAGAAGGGTAAAGATAAGAAAGGATGTTTGAACAATAATAAAAATGCTAAATCCGATTCTAATGCGGGAGGGGCCAAGAAATAAAAGAGGGAGGTGAAATTTCCTTGTAAACTTTGTAAAGAAAATCACCTTACCCACTAATGCCCCAAAATGAAAGATGCCCACCGTTGGTTGATGCAACAACATCCTTTTGTGTTGACTAACCCATTCCCTCAAGGACAAAATATGGCGATAAGATCTTCCGGTGGAAATGCGCAAGGGGTCACCCAAGGTGCATCCTTGCTAGAAGGTACTATGTCATTCATCAATATGGTGGGATCAGACGTATATGTGTTGACTAGGGCCTGAGATTATGGTAACTCTAAGTCTACATCTAGATGAAAATAAACTCCTAATCCTCAAAACTCTCTTCACATAGAGAAGCTTGGAGGGGATGCAATGTCACACATATCAAAAGGTGTGTATAAGCGTTCTTCTCACAATTATAATGCTCGAGTTATGCCCAAATATTCAATCGTTGAGGACTTTGCTTAGACACCTTGTGCAATGTCGGCCCTTGAGGTGCTCCATATTTTCTCTTCGCAACATAGTACATTGCTATTCACTATAGGAGCTGAAAATTCTTCGAGCTTACAGGTTATCAAGTTTAATACTACAAATTTCAATCCTTGTCTTCCTTACCATGTTTCCTTTCAGATTAATATAATGTATTCAAAGCATGTTATTGAAAGGACCATTGTCGATGAAGGTGCTTCAACATGCATGATGTCATTATGAGCATGCTCTGTCTCCCATGTTGCTAATTGCATTCTATGGATGCTCTTTTAGGCTGCACAAGATTATCTCCTCCTTCCATGTCCAGTTGGGAGAGAAAACCATCTCTGTAGAAGTGGAAGTGGTCAACACTCCGCTCTACTACAACCTGTTATTAGGAAGGAGTTGAACATATGCAATGCCAATAGTCGTATCTTTGGTCTTCCGAGTTTTATGCTTCCCTCATGAAGGTAAAATTGTAATGATTGACCAAATGTTGTTCGCTCACTCTAACTCCGTGACGACTACGAGATCCACAGTCCTGTTAATTGGAAACTCTTAGATGACAATTGAGAGCATCAGTGTTGGGATGTATCCTTCTCTAATGGGAAATTTTAACTTCTCAACACCAATTTTGTATATTAATGTTGTTCTGGTTTGCTACCAACGATCAAGCTCTTCGATTCCTGTGACTCAAGTGAGTTCATTTCGAACGACATATTTCAAGGATCCTTGGGGTTTACTGATCTAGATTTTATGAGCAGAACGAAATGAATACAGATTATTAACAGGTGCATAACACAAAATAACAGAGATACAATAAAATTGGTTTTCTATTCAATAACGAAATAAGTTGAAATTGTAAAATGCAACGGAAACAAGCTTGTTGGAATGGTGGCGGCTTATCTTTGAGAAGAGATGTGACGACATCGCACATTCGCAAGAAGAAGGTTACAATGAGGCTCTAAAGGCATTTTTACAATAAACAAGAATTCCAAAAACCTTAGACATCCAAAAACCTAACCCTAGGAGATGAAGCACCAAAAGTCACGTGGGCCTCGTTTGGGTAAGTTAGTACATCAACTTCCCGGGGTCGTAACTTTTGCATACGATCTCCGTTTTAGGCATGTGATAGCCTGTTGGAAAGGTATCGTCAAGGAGATTCATTTTGGGGGCTCAATCATGCCTTTGATTTTCATCAAGGATCTCGATCCCGAAAAACCTTCATTTAGGCCCTCAAAATGGCCCCAGAAGTTAAAACTGCTAAAAATAGTAAATTGCCAAAATTGTCAGAAAACTGTTTTGAGCCAGCTGGAAAAGGTGGGTGGCCACCGATATCCATATGGATCAATCCTCCCTCCTTAGGAAGCAATGGTCTCCATTGCGTTGAGGTCCCCCATCAGATGAGAAAATTTCTGCTGAATTTGGCCCCGGGTGAGCCACTTGCCTTAGTGCAAGAGCTGCCCTGCTTTGACGACTCGATAAAGCTGGATCCTTTGTTGTCGAGTGCCCTTGATCCGTCTGTCCACAATATGATCATTGGATGCTTGTTGTAGGCAGTCGGGGTTGAGCTCTGTTGGTGTCAGTTGTCCTGCTACTTCTGAGGTGTCCAATAATGGTGGGAAATAAGGGCGAAGGAGATCCACGTTGAACACTGGGTGCAGACCAAGGAAAGGAGGAATGTTGAGCTCAAAAGCATTATCCCCCACGGCCTTGGTGATAGTGTACGACCCATAACGGAGTGGGTGAAGCTTACGATGGGGTCCTGTAAGGCGTTCTTTCTGCAAGTGCAACCAAACTTTGTCGCCCACCTGAAACTTAGGCGGCACCCGATGTTGATCATGGCATTGTTTGTACTTGTCATTGGACTTCTGTAGGATATCCTGAACTTGTTGGAGGATGTGCTGGATCCGCTCAATGAACCGGGTGGCTTTGTCAGCTTCAGTTGGAGCAGGACATGAGTTGGTCGAGGTGATCGCAAGGGGAAGTGCAACATCTATGGGTCCCAATGGTTGGAATCCCAACCCCACTTGAAAGGGGTTGTGGCCGGTTGAGCTATGCAGGGCTTGATTGTAGCTATGATGGACATAGGGAAGGCTCTCATCCCATGCGCGAGGGTTCTTTGAATTATACATGCAAAGGATATGCACAATCATTCGATTTACAACCTCAGTTTGGCCATCTGTCTCGGGGTGGAAGGCCGTGGATTTGGTGAGCTTGGTGTCCAGCAGTGACCAGAGACTCGACCAGAATGTGCTGAGAAATCAACTATCCTGATCTGAGACAATGGTTTGTGGGATTCCAAAATGTACCCAGACTCGTTCAAAGAAGATGTTGCAGTGGCCTCTGCTGTGATGCTCTTCTTACAGGCAACCAGAATCGCCATCTTAGAAAAGAGATCAACAACCACAAAAACACAGTCATTTCCTCGCTTGGTGGACGGGAGGCCCGACATGTAGTCCATTGAGATGGATTCCCATGGACTGTTAGGAGTAGGAAGAGGGGTGTAC
>ML812645.1:199236-215160 GCA_009831015.1 Picea engelmannii
AACGAGTTTTCCTCTATTTCCTTTTGCTCACAGAAAGTTTCCCACCAATCTTTGACATGGGGAACAACTTTGAGGAGCGCAAAAGTAATATTTTCTTTATTCGAAAAGTTATGGACAGAAAAATACCCTTCTAGTAGATTCAACCACCTGTCTACAACATCTGTGTCTATCTGACCTTCAAATATAGGAATATTGAAGTTTATTTGTACCTTGAAGCGGGCGACGCCTCCGTTCGAAGAAGATGCATCGCCTATTAGTAGCCGCCGAAGGATTTGCATGAAATTATCCATCATCTCATTCCTTTGTTGCGTGAGGGATTCCTCAATCAACTGTTTGAAAGGATCTCCTGTTCCATCATCTTTCTTTTCTCCTACCATACGAGGTCGCTTGGGCGTGGGAGAGCTTCTTTCCTCAAGATAAATAAGCTCTAGACCCAACTCTTTGTACTCTGACCTCGTTGGGGACATGCATTAAGACGACAAGGAGCAGATCGATCTGATACCATTGATCCATATTTTATGAGTAGAACGAAATGAATACAGATTATTAACAGGTGCTTAACAAAAAATAACAGAGATACAGTAAAATTGGTTTTCTATTCAATAACGAAATAAGCTGAAACTGTAAAATGTAGCGGAAACAAGCTTGCTGGAATGGTGGCGGCTTATCTCTGAGAAGAGATGTGACGACAACGCGCATTCGAAAGAAGAAGGTTACAATGAGGGTCTGAAGGAATTTTTACAATAATCAAGAACTCCCAAAACCCTAGACATCCAAAAACCTAACCCTAGGAGATGAAGCGCCAAAAGTCATGTGGGCCCTGTTTGGGTAAGTTAGTACATCAACTTCCTGGGGTCGTAACTTTTGCATACGATCTTCGTTTTAGGCGTGTGATAGCCTGTTGGAAAGGTATCGTAGAGGAGATTCATTTTGGGGGCTCAATCATGTCATCGAAAATCATTGAAGATCTCAATCCCGAAAAATATTCATTTAGGCCCTCAAAATGGCCTCGGAAGTTAAAACTGCTAAAAATAGTAAATTGCCAAAATTGTCAGAAAACTGTTTTGAGCCAGTTGGAAAAGGTGGGTGGCCACCGATATCCATCTGGATCATTTACCCTCTCCATGTGATTCAAAGAAAGGTCTTTCCGATTCAGGTGGATATCGGTGGCCACCCACCTATTCCAACTGATTCATCTTGGCAATTTTTTAGTTTGGTAGTTTTTTCCTAGTTTTTTGGTCCTGAACTTTCGAGGCCGTTTTGAGCCCCTAAAAAATGTTTTTAGGGCTCGCCATAGTCAAATGTTAGACAAAGCTAGAATTTTTTGGCATAATTTGTAGTCCTCGGATAGATATTTCCAACGAGCTATGTGCGCCTAAAACGAAGATTGTATGCAAAAGTTACGACCTTGGGAAGTTGATGTACTAACTTACCCCAATGGGGCCCACATGACTTTTGGCGCTTCATCTCCTAGGGTTACGTTTTTGGATGTCTAGATTTTTGGCATTCATGTTTATTATAAAAATGATTTCAGAGCCTCATTGTAATAATCTTCTTGCGAATGAGCGCAACCATCAGATCTCTTCTCAGAGATAAGCCGCCACCATTCTAGCAAGCTTGTTTACAGTCTGCATTTTACAGTTTCAACATATTTGTTTATTGAATACAAGCTAGTTTTACTATACCTCTGTTATCGGTCCTTCTATCTCTGTGTTAATAATAATAATAATAATAATCAATGTTCATTTCGTTCTACTCCTAAAATCCGGATCAGTGGTATCATAGTTGTCTGCTCCTTGTCGTTCTTAGTGCATGTCCCCAACGAGGTTAGGGTAAAAAGAGTTGGGTCTCAAGCTTGTTTCTCTTTAGGAAAAAATCTCTTGCACACCCAAGCGACCTTCTATGGCGGGAGAAAATAAAGACGAAGGGACATGGGATCCTTTCAAACTGTTGCTCGAGGAATCCCTTGCACAACAGAGGAACAATATGATGAATAATTTTGCACAAATCCTTCGACGACTACCAACACGCGACACATATTCCTCGAGTGCAGGAACTGCCCCCTTCAAGGTACATATCAACTTTGATATTCTTATATTTGAAGTTCAGATAGACGTAGATGCTGTAGACAAATGGTTGAATCTGCTAGAAGGGTATTTTTCTGTCCATAACTTTTCAAATAGAGAAAATATTACTTTTGTGCTCCTCAAAGCCATTCCCCATGTCAAAGATTGGTAGGAGACTTTCTGTGAGAAAAAGGAAACGAAGGAACCCTCATTATTTACAGTCACACTCACCCAGGATTCCTTCAAGGATGCTATTAAGAAACAATACTACCCTGTTGGAAGTTATGACGACCTTTATACAAAATGGACCACACTGTGGCAGGAAAGGGACCAAGTAGTGCTAGAGTTCACAAATATCTTCCGTACATTGCGCACCAATATGGGTATCAAATATTTTGAGAGAAATTTGTTGCTCAAGTATCGCGGTGGTCTGCATAGATACATCCAAGTAGAAATGGAGTTTCTAGACATCTTGTCCTTGGGCACAACCTATCGATATGTCATAAAAATCGAGTAGAAGCTTAAACAAAAGACATGACATTTTGTGTCTGGGAACCCCTCTAAGCAGAAGCAGGTCAAGGGTATCCCCAACCCACATAATAGAGGGCAGAGAAAAGATGGACAACCTCAGGACAACTAGTATAAGCCGTAAGAAAAGAAGGATGACGAAAATATGAAGAAAGATATCAGGAAGTGGTGCGATTTTCATAAGAGCCCCTGACATAACACTGTTGATTTCTGCTCAAAGCAGTCATTGGTGGCCGAGGTGAAATCCTCTGAGTCATATGCAAGTTTTGAATCTGAGTGAGAACCAAAAAAAGGGAGACAGATCATTGACGTGAAACCCAGTGCCACCGTTTCTACCACCAAGATCGATCCTGGTGAACCTAATGAGCAAGAGGAAGGCGAGTGCCTCTTTCACTCACATATGTGGATAAAAGGCACCCCGCTACACTTCATCATGGATAACGATAGCCAAAAGAATCTCGTCTCAGTGGAGGTTGTCAAGCAGCTAGGCCCGTCGAAAACACCACACCCACAACCCTACACCATCAGATGGCTTCACCAACAAAGTGATCTTTGCGTCGTCCACTAATACCTTCTGTCGTGCGACATCAAGCCCTTCAAATATGAGGTATTGTGTGATGTTTTTCCCCTTGAAGTTTGTGATGTTCTTTTGGGCCAAACTTATTTATGGAAACATCATGTTGTATATGAGTCTAGGCCCCACAATGTTATTATTACTTTGAACTAGAAGTTGTACATGATACCCAAGGTAGTCCCACCTAGTGACATTTCCTTGATCTATGCCAAGAAATACAGGAAGGTCATCTCTCATACTCAGAAGTTTGTCTTCTTCACGATTCTCTTTCAGAGTGAGCGAAATATTGTAGCCACATCCAGGGCCTCCGCGACTGGCCTCTCCATGCAACATAAGCAAGTGGATAAGGTTGTGGAAGAATACAAAGACATCTTCTCCTCGCCTACTGGGGTACCTCTGCATTGTCAGGTCAAGCATTCCATCGATCTGACCCTAAGTGCACCGCTACCTAATGATCCAGTCTATCACTGCTCTTTGTTATAAAATGAAGAGATCAAGCATCAGATCCAAGAACTACTCCACAGGGGCACATACGACCCATCTCATCACCTTGTGGAAGCCCAATCGTGTTGGTGCAGAAGAAAGATGGGACCCGACGAGTCTGAAATGATTACCGAGACCTAAATATAATCACAATCAAGAACTGGTACTCGATTCCCCAAATCGACAATCTCCTTGATTAGCTCAAAGGGGGAAAATACTTCAGTAAGATTGATTTGAAGTCTAGCTACCATTAGGTCCCAATAGAGCAGATAGATGTATGGAAGACTGCCTTCAAGTCAAAGGAAGGTCTTTTTGAATGGCTAGTCATGCCCTTTGGTTTGGCAAATGCCCCAACAATTTTCATGAAGATAATGGACGATATCTTGTGGCTTTTCACCAATTATTTTATTGTGGTGTATCTAAATTAGATCCTCATCTATAACAAGACTTGGGCAAAACACTTGCAACATATTCAATAAGTTCTGCACACTCTGCGACAACATAATTTATATGCCAACTTGGAAAAATGCTCCTTCAGCATGGACATGGTCGAATACCTAGGCTACATTATTGATGAGCATGATGTGCATGTGGATCCAACAAAGATCCAGGTCCTCCATGACTAGCCAGCCCAACCACGCTCACTGAGATTCTTAGGCCTTGCCAATTTCTATTGCAAGTTCATGTTTGTATTCTCCCATATTGCATGGGCCCTCAACCAGGTAACCAGAGGTGGTGGTAAGGAAAATTTTGTGTGGGGCCTGTCCCAACAACAAGTGTTTGATGATTTAAAGAAACACTTGTGCTCAGCCCCAGTGCTTTCATTACCTGACTTACAATATCCCTTTGAGATTGAGACAGATGCTTCAGACTATGTTGTGGGCACAATTCTCAGTCAGCACGACCACCTCGTGGCCTATCATAGAGAGACACTATTAGATGTCGTCCGTAAGTACCCTAATTACAAAAAATAAATGTAGTCCATTATGCAAGTCTTTCGTGAGTGGAGGCATTGCATTTTTGGGAAGGAGATAGTCATCCACATTGATCATAAGGCACTACAGTTCATGCAGACACAAGGCAAATTGAAGAATGACCTCCATCTGAAGTGGTCCACATACTTGCAATAGTTCCACCTCAACATCAAGTATAAGACATGAAGTACCAATCGGGTTGTTGATTGCCTCAACCGACCTCTAGTCATGACACTCACTATGATGTTAGACTCTTGCGACCACGAGACCTCTGGATGGCCCCACGTCTATGAGAAAGATCCTGACTTCGCCACCACCTACCAGATGTTGGGTGCAAACACAACTGTCACTAATTTCCATCTTCAGGACAAACTCTTGTACCATTTGGGCCACCTCTGCATTCCATCAAGCGAGCGAGTGAAGCTGATATGGGAATCCCACTGCAGTCGGGTGGCAGGACACTTTGGCGTAGAGAAGACATTGGTAGTGTTGCAACAACATTTCTATTGGTTGAAACTTCAACATGATGTCAAGAAGTATACTAGGTCTTGCACTACCTATGCTATTGCCAAACTGACCACTAAGAAATAAGGCATGTACACCCCTTTGCCTACTCTTGACAAGCCCTGAGAATCCATCTCAATGGACTACATGTCGAGCCTTATGTCCATCAAGCGGGGAAATGAATGTGTTTTTGTGGTTGTTGATCGCTTCTCCAAGATGGCGATTCTGGTCGCCTGCAAGAAGAGCATCACAACGGAGGCCACTACCAAGCTCTTATTTGAACGAGTGTGGGTACATTTTGGGATCTTGCAAACCATTATCTCAGATCGGGACAATTGGTTCCTCAACACATTCTAGTCAAACCTCTAGTCACCGCTGGACACCAAGCTCACAAAATCCATTGCCTTCCAGCCCCAGACGGATGGCCAAACCGATGTTGTCAACCAAATGATCGTGCATATTCTGCGCATGTACAATTCCAAGCACCCCACACATGGGATGAGAGTCTTCCCTATGTTCAACACAACTACAATAGAGCCATAAATACCTCAACCGACCACAAACCCTTTCACGTGGGGTTGGGATTTCAACCATTGGGTCCTATGTGTTGCACTACCCCTTGTGGCCACCCAGAATGACTCGTCCAATGCTTCAATTGAAGCTGACAAAGCCACTCGGTTCATTGAGCGAATCCAACACATCCACCGACAGGTTCAGGATATTTCACAGAAGTCCAATGGCAAGTACAAACAACGCCATGATCAACACTGGGTGCCACACAAGTTTAAGGTGGACGACAAAGTTTAGTTACACTTGTAGAAGGAACGCCTTACAAGGCCCCATTGGAAGCTTTGTCCAATCTGTTATGGACCTTACACCATCACCAAGGCTTTGGGCGACAATGATTTTGAGCTCAACATTGCCCCCTTCCTTGGCTTATACCCAATGTTCAATGTGGATCTCCTTCGACAATATTTTCCAGCATTATTGGACACCTCAGAGATAGCAGAAAATTTGACACCAACAAAGCTCAACCTTGACTACATGGAACATGCATCCAATGATCAGATCATGGATACATAGGTCAAGGGCACTTGCAAGTAGAGGATCCAGCTTTATCGGGTTGTGAAAGCATGGCAACTCCTACACCAAGGCAAGTGGCTCACCTGGGGCAAAATTCAACAAAAATTTCCTCATCTGATGGGGTAATTCTACACAATGGAGTCCATTTCTTCCTAAGGGGGGGGGGAGGATTGATCCAGGTGGATATAGTTGGCCACCCACTTATTCCAACTAGCTCATCTTAGCAGTTTTTTCTTAGTTTTCGGGCCTTGAACTCCTGGGGTCGTTTTGAAGCCCTAAAAAAGGTTTTTAGGGCTCACTATAGTCAAATTGTAGGCTAAGTTCTAATTTGATGGCATAATTTATAGTCCTCATATATACCTTTCCAACGGGCTATCGTGCGCCTAAAACGAAGATCGTATGCAAAAGTTACAACCCTGAGAAGTTGATGTACTAACTTACCCCAACGGGGCCCACATGAATTTTTGATCCAATTTATCCAAGTGGATATAGATGGCCACCCACCTATTCCAAATGGCTCAAAACAATTTTCTGGAAACTTACTATTTTTAGCAGTTTTTCGATTCTTAAACTTTCGGGGTCATTTTGAGGGCCTAAAAAACGTTTTTTTCACTATCGAGCACCTCAATAATAGCCAAATGCTTTGTTTGAGCCCCCAAAATGAATCTCCTCGTCGATACCTTTCCAATGAGATATCATGCACCCCAAACAAAGATCATATGGCAAAGTTACGCCCCCAGAAAGTTGATGCACCAAACTACCCAAAAAAAGGTCCACAAAACTGTTGGCTTTTCATCTTCCGAGGTTAGGGTTTTGGATTTTCTTTATGTTAAAAATGCCTTTGGAGCCTCATTGTAACAATCATCTTCTTTCGAATGTGAGTAGCCGTCACATATCTTCTCAGAGATAAGCTGCCACCATTCTAGCGATTCTTTCACTCTGTATTTCTACAATTTTGTACATTTAGCTCATTAATAGAAATTGTGTATTACTGTATCTCTGTGTTTATGGTTATATCTCTGATATATCTCCATTATATTATTGGATATCTTGCAATATATCTATATATTTCTGTGTTATATATCAGCTCTCATTTCATGCCAAAAATAATCCAGATCACTTTTGGTGCTTCATCTCCTAGGGTTAGGTTTTTGGATGTCTAGGGTTTTGGCATTCATGTTTATTGTAAAAAGGATTTCAGAGCTTCATTGTAATCATGTTCTTGCGAATGAGCATAGCTGTCACATCTCTTCTCAGAGATAATCCGCCACCATTCTAGCAAGCTTGTTTTTAGTCTGCATTTTACGATTTCAACATATTTCTTTATTGAATAAAAGTCAATTTTACTATATCTTTGTTATTGTTCCTTGTGTCTTTGTGTTAATAATAATAATAATAATCTATGTTCATTTCGTTCTGATCCTAAAATCCAGATCACTTGTGCATGTCAGGATGGCCATGCCACTATCTACAACTGAAATAACTTATCAAGTGGTTGAACAAGCTACTTTAGATCTTGATCCTACTCCTTCATAGACATAAGAAGTGGATCAACTTACGGAGCCCATCTAAGCGATGGATTCTTCCAACTCACCCGATTGCCTTGATACTATTTTCCCCTCCAACGAGGCTATTCTTGAGGTAATGAAGGGGCTTGAATGAACATGGGAGGACTTACATCATCAGTCTTATTTCCTCCTAGAACCTAGCCGAGTTGAGAAGGGAGAATTCTGATCGATTTTGAGTGGAGGTGTTGATCGCCCCGCGAACCCCTTAGCTAAGCATGGTGTGTATGCTGAGGGAAACATGGAAAATATATCAGAGACAATTCTGATTTCCATCTCTAGAACCCGTAGCATCATGGAGAACACATTTATCAATGTAGACTATTGCACGAAAGAGATCTACACGTATATTTCCCTATTCAAGGAATTATATGACATTTTCTCCTGGTCATACGAAGAAATGCCAATAATTGACCCTTGAATAGTTGAACATGAGATCAAAATGTATGAAAATGCGAAATCTGTTCGACAAAAGTTACGACTGGTTAACCCGAGAAAGTCGACAACAATTAAGGTAGAGGTAGAGAAACTACTGAAAACTGGTTTCATCTATCTGGTTCCCATTACTAAATGGGTGTCGAATCCCGTTCCGGTTAAAGAAAAACAAGGAACCATTTGTGTTTGTGTGGAATTTCGGGATTTGAATAAAGCTTGTCCTAAAGACAACTTCCCCGTGCCATTTATTAATCAGATTATTGACAAATGTCTGGGAAGCAAAATCTTTTCTTTTATGGATGGATTTTCTAGCTACATCCAGATCTAGATTCGACCCGAGGATCAACACAAAATGACATTTATACGTCCTTGGGGTACATTCGTGTATCACAAAATGCCTTTCGACCTTAAAAATGTTGGGGCTACATTCCAACGGGCTATGTCGTTTTCTTTTTACGATCTCAAACATATCATCAAAGATTATCTCGATGACATTGATGCTCGCTCTCGCGAGAGAGCGGATCATCCCTCTCTTCTTCGGCTTATGTTTGAGAGATGTAGATATTATCATATTTGATTGAGTCCCAATAAATGCATTTTATTCATCATCTTAGGGCATCTATTGGGATTTATAGTATCCAATAAGGGGATCATGGTTGATTGTTTAAAGGTTGAACCGATAATTCAGTTTCCCCCCTGCAAAATATTCAACAACTTCAAAGTTTTCAACGAAAAGCCAATTTCCTTCATCGATTTATTTCCAATTACGTTGACATAACCAAGAGCTTCATGCACTTGTTGAAAAAGGGGGTCCCTTTTATTTTGGATGAGTTTGCGCAACGATCTTTCGATGCACTAAAATAAGCTCTTGTTTCTACCCCCTTTCTTAGTCCCTCAGACTATAACATATATTTCTTGATGTATCTTGCAATAAATAAATCCATCATTGGCATGGTTCTAGTTCAGGAAGATGATGTAGTCCAGGAAGATGATGCAGTTAAGGAGCATATCATTTACTATCTCAGTCATGGTTTGATTGGGCCTGAAGTTAATTACTCACGCGTCAAGAAGTTGTCTTTGGCAGCTCTACACACTGTCTAGAGGCTTTGGCATTACATTATTTTATGCAAGACTATTGTAATCGCTGAAATTAATCCATTCCAATATCTCCCCACATGATGAATAATTGAGGGAAAATAAAATAAATTTATTTTCGTATTGCAGGAGTTCGATTTGGACTTCGTTTTTGCTAAGTCCAAAAAATTGTTAGTCTTTGACGAGCTCATGTCAGAGTTTCCCAAGTAGGGTGAGGACACTGTTATTACAGACTCATTTTCGAATGAGAATATCTTCCTTATCTCTTCCAGTGACCCTTGGTATGGGGATACTGCAAGGAGAACATCTTCTTGCAGAGGTTTTTAGTGTTACAAAATTTGACAAAATTTTCAAACAAACCTTTGCTACAACCTCCTCTAATGGTTGCAGAAGTTTTAGAGGATGTTCCATATACCTAAATAAATTTGGGTGAGCGGAGGTTGTAGCGGTTGTTTTTTTTCTCCGGTGCTTTTATTGTCGAAACGCACCGATGTGCCATAAAATAAAATGCCCCGGTGCATCCATAAATATAAAACCATTGGAAAACATTTACATAAACTACCCTGGAACGTACATAAAACCAACAAAATGTACCGATGTGCCATTAGATAAATTCCCAGTGCGTACATAAAACAAGAACACACTGGGGTGCCATTGCATGAAATAACTCGGTGCGTACATAAGACAAAAACGTGTCGGTTCACCATTACATTACTGACTCGATGCTTACCTATGACACAAACACACCATGTCAGTTATGGTTATTATGCCTCGAATTTCCATTTTGTTGTATGCAATGCTAGTGTGGTTGTATTTTATGTCCATCTCGGTGCTTGTATACTTCATACTTTTTGTTTCCTGTAATAAATATAACACACATGTTATCACCAATTCTTGTCATGGGAAAAAGGGTACCCAGGTCCACAGTCTGCATAAGAAGCGCCCGAGCGCAGCATGCAAAAAAGTCCATTTTGGGCTTAAAATCAAGCAAGCGGGCAAAGAGAAATTTTAAATGACGAGGATCCATCAACAGGGCAGATCGTCGACTATTGGGAAATGGGGGGCCATATAGTTGCCCAAAGTTTAACGCTAGGGCTTGCCCCAGCTGGTCAAAGTCACGATTGAACTTGAGCCGTCCAATAAAGTAGCGACAGGTGGCAGCTGTTTGTGCGATCCCGCGAGTCAGCATTTCGGGGATCGCGAGTTGGGAGGACGGGGTTCTCCCTTGGGTTTCAAAACCCCGAAATGTGAAATGCTAAGCGTCTTTGGAGTTGGGCCCACGATCCTAGCGCCAGGTCACATCAAGTGGGCCCAAGATTGGAGGTAGTGCCCTTTTTCCGTCAAAGTCATCTCAGCCATGCATCTGAAGGACGCGTGGCAAAAGATCCAGGGTAGGTGGGGGTCCCGCATCAAAGAAGATATGGGTTGTCCGGCCTTGGGGCTACGTGGCGTGCGATCGAGTCGGATCGCCATTTCGGCTACCGGGACTTTGAAGGGCAAGGGGTTTCTCCTCCCATTGCATTGGAGATCCCTGAAAGGCGAATCTGGGAGGCGCCCAAAGTTTTAGACTCGGGTCACAACCGATGATCATATGGATGAGAGAAAAGAGGGAAGCTAACATGAGTTTAGCCCCATCTAGATTTCGGTAGCTGGGACTCTGAAATACAAGGATTCGACTCCTTCCCATCGTCGATATGTGAAACGCGACTAGCGCCTTTGGGCTCAGTCGGTGGTCATGGGATAGGGTCACATGGAGAGAATCCAAGGGAGGAGCTAGGGACCGTTAAAGCACCAGTTTGGAGATCAGATTTCGAGATTTCGGAAGGTAGAGTGTTGGGCTTGCATTTCGCCAATACTCCTGGGTCCCAATACACGAAGCACCTTTGGTGTTTAAGCACAAGGTCATGGACCAAGGTCGTATGCGGGTTAAGGTGCAAAGCTCAAGTGAGTGGCACCAAGGGCCGAAACGCCAGTTCAGTCGCAGAAAGAGGCGACCACATTTTCTAGGTGCCCAACCAACTTGACCTCCTTCTAATTTTGATGAAGTAGTTAAAGAAGGTCAGGGAGGTGGTTGGAACGCCATTTCCTTCCATGAATGTAGGGGTTTGAAACATTCAGCCCGTGGTACTCCTGTGTGCAGGTCCCCGTACAAGAGCCATGTTGAGTTAAGGTGGCATCTAATGAAGAAGTTCCGGCTGGGTTTGACTGAAGAGACGCCACGCCCTGAGGCTCGAGGCCACTCCTGCTGAGGAGGGCGATTTTTCTGAGTTTATATGGGGAGTTTTGTAATTTTGTATAGGTCTTTTCTGGGTGGAGCAGAGCTCCCAATTTTGTAATGCTTGTGATGCCAGAGCTGTTCTCTAGTTATGTAATTGATTTGAGACTGTCAAATTAATAGAAGTAAGTTTCTTTCCATCTCTTTGTAAACACTGTGTTAAGACACTTGAAATTGGAAGATCCAGTCGAGGGTTGTGATGTTGTAGGATGATGGAGGTTTGATCACTGCAATGTTTTCACCAAGTTTTAATCAATTTTCTATGTTATCTTATTCCCTCTTACACTGAATGGCTCGAAATTGGAGGATCTAGTTGAGCTGTTGTAGTTGCAGGATGATGAAGGTTTGATCATATTGCAGCTATAACTATGCCCTCAGTAGAAATATTTTAGTGTTTGAGCTTGGGCTCAAGAGTGATTTTGAGCTCAGGTTTTCTTCTCTGATTTGCTGGAAGGCCTGATGCCTAGCGTAGTCTCATTCACCTTTCTCATAAGTCTTCCCTCTGCTCTCACTTTAACTCAATTTCTTGACTGAAGTTAGTTGTGGCCCTCACTTACCTGTACATTTCCTGTCCAGTTCTGTGTTTAACGTCATTCAGGTTCTGAGTCTGTGCCCATTTGACCCTCTTTAAACCAACCTGTGACATTAAACTCTAATGGGTATCAGGCTTACCTCTGCCACAATCCAAAGGTGACTTCTGGTGCTAACATTTCTGGCGTCATTGCCGGTGAGAAAATTTAAGATTTTCCCTTGGATTGAACAACAGAGCTTACTGATTCTGAGGGTGCATCAGAACTCAGAACTTAGTACATCAAAGATTGCAACTGTGCAACTGGCGACTCCACTGATTCGACTAAACTGTTTCAGTTGTGGCTGCCTCCAGCACACCTGAAAGCTGACCCAGAGGAGCTTTCTCTAGAAGGTTTTTAGCAGCTGCTTTCTCAGCTTGAGAAGTTCCCAGGGAGAACAAAAATGATCAGATCTGGCCTTTGATGGTGACCAAATACCAAACACATTCAAATCTGCGCATCTTTCACTTGGCGACTCCATTATTAAAGGATCGATTGGCGACTCTGCTGTTTTGAAATGGAAAGTATCCTGGCTCGAAGGTTTGCTCCTTTTAATTTTTTGGCTATTCTTGGTTTTCCTAATGTTGTCCCTACTCCAAATGAATGGGGCGATTATTTGCCCATATTTAAAGAGCGTAAAGAGAACAACCCTGCTCAACATATTCATGAGTGTCATGAACTCATGCATCAATGGGGAATACATCATGAGGATGTATTATTGAAAATGTTCATGTTCTCACTAGCAAGATATGCTCGTGAGTGGTATTTCTCCTTACCTCCTACCAACATCTTCTCCCTGGAGCATTTTCATGCAGTTTTCAATAAGCGTTGTCAAAATTTCTACTCCTCTGAGTTAATTTGTCATAATTGTTGTGAGGAATGGGAAGGCCATGATCAATATATGGCTGTATCAAATGAAGGTTGTTGGGATGAGGACCATGAGGAGGGGGAGGATGCTTTGGATCTGGAAAAATCTCTTTCTACATAGATAGAGGAATTAAAGGCATATTGTGACTATTTCCTTCTTGAGGAAAGTGCAGAGGATTTTCCAGTTCTCGAAGCAGATGTTCTTGGCATCCCTACCAATGATGATAATATTGAACATTTCATAATTTTAGAGGCATTAGTTTCTGCCCCTTATGAGCATTTTATCTCGTATTTAAAGGAAGAAGCCATTGTGGAAGAGGTCACCCCTGTTTCGCAAGAGGTGGGAGTCCTGCACTCACCCAGCTTTGACGAGTATTCGGATGAAGAGAAACAGAGCCTTACAATACATTTTGATAGCTTAGGGAGAAACCAGCCTGTGTATGACAACCATGAATTGAATTTCGAGTTGGATATACATGAGTTCCAAGAACAGTCATTAGAGCTTTATCCTCTGTTCATTGATGAAGATTATCATGAGGAGACCAACCACCTTGGGCTCGCAGAAAAGCAAGAGAAGGACTTTCCCATGGGTCCGATTTATGACGAGTGTGACTTTGACCGTTGGGAGAGCCATGAAGAAGAAAAGGAGCAGCAGGAGGAGCAGTTTATCTTCTGCTTAGAGCCTATCAGTGAGAATCCATCGCCTGAGAGCAGTCATCTTGCATCAACTTCTCATCCTCCTATGATTATTAGTGATATTCAGCCCTGTATGAGAAACTGTGTAGCGGAGGAGGCTGTCTGTCACTAATTTTCTGGAGTTTGCCACTGGTCCTATGAGCCTTTGAAGGAATACATGGAGTTGTATTTTCTTCATGATTTGCAACCTCCCAACATCATCCTAACCTCAGCCTTAGGATGGGAGCTGAAGGATGTAACCGTTCTGCTGTCGCGGTTGCATCATCTGCTAGTGATCATCGAAAGAGTGAAGGAGCTTCCATTCAGGAAGTTAATTGAATGGATATGGTGGAAGTTTTCTTTCACCTAGCCCCATGTACAAAGTAGATTAGTTTAGGACTGTACATAAATAAGCTCCTTGGAGCATTTGTTTTTGTTTGTTTTTACTTTTCGGCTTGTATTTTCAGCAGGGTGTTTTGAGCTCGATTCCATAACCCAACAGAAGGCGACTGGAACTGCAAAAGGAGATCTTAGAGCATCATAGGGATGACTCTATCCCCCATGGAGCCAAATACTATCACCAATTATTCTCATGAGAAAAAGGGTACTCAGGTCCATGGTCTGCATAAGAAGCGCCCGAGCACAACACGCAGAAAAGTCCATTTCGAGCTTAAAATCAAGTGAGAGGGCAAAGCGAAATTTTCAATGGTGAGGATCCATCAATGGGGCAGATCGACAGCTATTAGCAAACATGGGGGCCATAGAGTTGCCCAATGTTTAATGCCAGGGCTTGCCCCAGTTGGTCAAAGTCACGATTGAACCTGAGCCGTCCGATCCAGTGGGGACAGGTGGCAGCTGATTGCGCGATCTCGGGAGTCAGCATTTTGGGGATAGCAAGTTGGGAGGACATGCTTCTCCCTTGGGTTTCAAAACACTGAAATGCGAAATGATAAGCACCTTTGGAGTTGGGCCCACGGTCCTAGCACCAGGTCATGTCAAGTGGGCCTAGGAGTGGAGGTAGTGCCCTTTTGCCTTCAAAGTCATCTCAGCCATCCATATGAAGGACGCGTGGCGAAAGATCTAGGCTAGGTGGGGGTCCTGCATAAAAGAATATCTGGCCCATCCGGCCTCAGGGCTACGTGGCATTTGATCGAGTCCGATCGCCATTTCAGCTACCGAGACTTTGAAGGGCAAGGGGTCACTCCTCCCATTGCATTCGAGATCCCCGAAAGGCAAAGCTAGGAGGCGCCCAAAGTTTTAGCCCTGGGTCACAATCGATGATCGTATGGACAAGAGAAAAGAGGGAAGCTAACATGATTTTAGCCCCATCGCGATTTTGATATCCAGGACTCTGAAAGACAAGGAGTCGACTCCTTCCCATCGCCGATATGCGAAACGCGACTAGCGCCTTTGGGCTCAGTCGGTGGTCACGGGATAGGGTCACATGGAGAGAATCCAAGGGAGGAGCTAGGGACCATTAAAGCGACAATTCAGAGATTGAATTTCAGGATTTCGGAGGGTAGAGTGTTGGGCTTGCATTTCGCCAATACTCCCGGGTCTTGCTACATGAAGCACCTTTGGTGTTTAAGCGCAGGGTCATGGCTCAAGGTCATATGTGGGTTAAGGTGCAAAGCTCAAGTGAGTGGCGCCAAAGGAAGAAACACCAGTTTAGTCGCAGAAAGAGGCCGCCACATTTTCTAGGTGCCTAGCCAACTTGACTTCCTTCTAATCCCGATGAAGTAGTTAAAGAAGGCCAGGGAGGTGGTTGGAACGTCATTTCCTTCCATGAATGCAGAGGTCTGAAACATTCAGCTCGTTGTACTCCTTTGTGCAGGTCCCCCTGCAAGAACCATGCCGAGTTAAGGTGGCATCTGATGAAGAAGTTCCGTCCAAATTTGACTGAAGAGACGCCACGCCTTGAGACTCGAGGACACTCCTGCTGAGGAGGGCGATTTTTCTGAGTTTATATGGGGAGTTTTGTAATTTTGTATAGGTCTTTTTTGGGTGGAGCAGAGCTCCCAATTTTATAATGCTTGTGATGCCAGAGATGTGCTCTGGTTATGTAATTGATTTGAGACTGTCAGATTAATAGAATTCAGTTTCTTTCCATCTCTTTGTAAACACCGTGTTAAGACACTCAGAATTGGAATATCTAGTCGAGGGTTGTGACATTGTAGGATGATGGAGGTTTGATCACTACAATGTTTTCACCAAGTTTTAATAAGTTTTCT
>ML812645.1:267161-284432 GCA_009831015.1 Picea engelmannii
CCCTACGATGAAACACATGTTCTTAACCATTAGACCCGCTCAAATTATATTGTGCCCATCTCTTAAACAAGATAATAACATACTCCTAGAATGTCGAGCTTATAACAATATTTGTAACAAATATAAAATGATCAAAGCGTATGTTGCAACAAGTACATTAGCACTTGATCAAATCGCTGATGAGAGTTATTAAAACCCTCTCAAGGCTGCACAATCCGTATCATACATTGTCTAAAGGGAGAACTCATATCGTAAAGCAACGTTGCCGAAGAATCAACGAACTAAGGGCTATTTTGTGATGTACTTAAAATTTCATTCTTCTAATTAATTATAGTAATGATGTTGTTATATTATCACAAGATCATGACCAGTGTTGCATAACTCCGCATAGACGAAAAATCGAAGGGGTCTTCAACTTTGGCAATCGAAAAAATGGGAAAAATCTGTAAGTAGGCAAAATATTACATTTAAAATCCTAAACGTTTTCCTAGCTGTTCAATATCAGCAAGCCTACGTGCTAATCCAACAGAAAACCCTTGTTCTTCATCACTAACATTTCTTTGTGTAAAAGCATTTTCATGGTTTCCAATCCCCCTTGCTTTGGTGATGTACACAGGTCTAGATTTTCTGCATGAAGTTTGGATTTGTGTTGTTGTTTTAGGGCTTGTTGGGAAGTGGTCACAGATGAGGATCTCCCGCAACGACAATCAGAGGCTCCATAATGCCTGCTATCAAGCAACCTTCTTCCAAAAGAAACCCTACAAATGGAAAAAGGACGATTTTACCACAGTCCCGGTTCTCTCCACCATTATATTGCCATTCCTTGAGTTGTTTGGCATTATTGTAGATGTTGGGGACTACACACAACATTTAATGTTTCAAACTTCTATAAAAGCATTGGATTCTCCACATCTCAGCTCCTTTGAACCTTCCCATCCACAGATGATTTAGTAAATAGAAATGATGGGATGGTTTCAAGCAAGGACATGTCTCCTTAGTTGCAATGGTAAGCTGTAGCTTTTGAAAGACAATCCCATTAAGAAGGAGAATACTGAGAACTTGATTTGATGAGGCACAGTTTCTAAGGCAAGTTTTTAGCCATGGGTCATACTCTATGAAGATTATAAACCCACTACACTGATCATCAGAAATCAAGAACTCTACAAGCATCTGAGCTTGATATAGTACTTGACTTATAATCTGTCACCAATATAATTCCATTAAGCACTAACTGGTGTCCATTGTCATCAAGTGCATCAAGCGCCAAAAACTCCATGGTATCAGAAAAGTTAAATTTGTTAACACCATATGGAGTAGCTTGAGGTATATCGACATTGTGAATTCTAGACTTCAACTCTTCCATGCATGTCACAATATCTGTAATAACTACATTTTTGTTCTGCTTTGCTGCAGTGCCTGTGTTAGGGCAAAATTGTTAAGCTGAAGACCACAAGTAAATGTTCTTGTATTTAATCCCATCCTTTTGTTGTCATTAGGTATTAAAACACTTGTGCTCTGACTAAAAGATGCTGGACACCTCTTCTTCACTATAGATGAGAGACCTTTTTTTATCATTGGATTGCCCATTTTCAATCATATATGATTTCAGAACTGGTTGATTTGTTTTCAAAACCAGATCACCGACTCCACTTGAAATAGAATCCCAAATTTCTAATACATTAAACCAGGATTTGTCTGAACCAAAGATCCCATCCAGTGAATGGTTCTCTATTTGAATTGTTAAGTTGCAACACTTCTTACAAGTTAATCCAGGAAGAATTAGAGTCTTCATTCCATTGTATCTTATTCACATTTATAGAAGAAAACAAGGAAACCACGCAAATTACAACCATTTTATCTGAGAACATGTGGAATTTTGTTAAATAAAACACTTTCAATTTTTATAGGTTCAAGTGCATTCAAACTCTGCAATGCCAAAGTAGCATACTCTGTGATGCAAACCAAGCTCTCTATTTCTATTCTGCCAGCTAGCAAGCACATTGTTTATGCCAAAAGTTCAGCCCAACACTTCAATTCTGTTATGACAAGTATGCAATTCACTCTAGACCATTGTTATGCCAAATGTACAATGCACTTTACAATAAAATTGTGCATATACATCACTCTTTCCACCATACTTCGTTTTAATCACCAGCTGAATGATATATTGTTAGTCAAACAATATATATATATATATATATATATAAGAAAAAGGTAGCACTAATTACTAGGAAACTTTTCCTGATGGATATAGCAGATTCCATCATCTTGCTCAAGTGTAGGAATGGATTCATCAATTAGTGGGTGGGGTCTGTGGGGTTATTTATATGCATAAATTTCGGACATTAAATCATTAACCCGGGGGCTTGTAAGCTTGTGATATGCAGGCAAAGTATATGCAGGACCAGAGCCTACTCTAATGGGAAATCTATGACTGCACTGGACCAATAGTAGCAAGGCTTCTCCAAGAGTGCCAATCCCAGTCTTTCGGCCCACTCTAATGGTCAAGCGTTCAAAGGATTCAAAAGAGGAGTTTCACTCATGAACCATGGCATTCAATGGTTAAATGTAAATGGCATGTATTGAAAGCTTGAAATACATAAGCAATAATTAAAACTCATACAAGGAATTCATATCTATAGCTAAACTAGCTAACTAAGAACAAAGGGAAATAACACAACGCATGTTAGATAATGGGGGGGCTGCCAAACCTAGCACATGCTGTGAGAAAGCTTCAGACTAAGTAAGCACTCAAGCACAGGAACAAAACATCAAACAACTGATTATTATGAAATGAAATTCAAAGATTACAAGTGTCCAAGCATGGATATTTCTGATGCTAATCCTTCCTTCTCCTCTCCACTCTGCTCATACATTTTATACAAAGAGGCAGGGGACAAATTGGAACCAATTCCTCCAAATCTAGACTGTCAGTCATGGAAAGATTTACAAAATATTGTCTTTGTGTGTTTTTGGTGGACCTTGGTTGAAAAACAACTCAAGATCTGATTACATTTGATCCATTTACCACAAAATTATCTGAGAATAGGCTTGAGTTGGTTCCTTTGCTAACTGGTCGCTCTGTTTGGAGGTGCAGTTTTTAAACAACCACAACAAGAAAGATCCCTTTGAAAGAGCTGCGCGTATCTCCCAATCCACGCCCTTTTTGGAAAAACTGCCCATGAGTCACCCAATTGGGGATGTTCTGAAAAAACCCATGTCATGGATTTTCTAAATTCTTCTTCGTTGCTCTGGAGCTTGCATCTGAAGTTCGTTACTCTATTTTTCCTGACACAAGTTGTTTGAATTGAAAATCATAAGCTGGAGACCTATGGAACCGTCTTAGGTATGAATTAAGCAACACAGATCCATGTCATCATCCCTAGGAACAAATCTTACTCTTCAGAGTTTGCCATGGAGCTGCGTAGATATGCCAACTTTGGAGGCTGCATAAAAGCTACATGAACCACGCTGGGCAAACCATCATTAGTAACATCAACAATAATCCTTTCTAATTCATCAAAAATAAAGGAAAATAATGATAATTAATTACGCCAACATTCGTAAGTTTGTTGTGGTATATTCATGAAGAAACAAGGTAATAAGGGCAATGAGAAGGTGACAGGATGCGGTAAAATGATTAGAAAAAGATGAAAAAGATGACAAATTGGCGATTCGATATCTCCCCCATGCCTGTGCTTTTGCATGTCCTCATGAAACAAGGTAGGGCTGACCTGTTTGCTGTGCTTGGGGGCTAGGTATCCCGAATTCTGAGTTCTGCCTTTAAACAATCCATAGAAGCACTCAAAGAAAATCTTTCTTCTGTTACCCTTTTGAGATCCAGTTCTTTCCTGCTCAAGCTCTAGAGTTTCTTTTTTATCCTAGTGAAGAACATGCATCAGATTCTTGTTTCTTTGCCTTCTCAATCTCTTCCTTCACCTTGAGATTTCTCATAATCAAGGTACTTCTTGGTGATGTTATTATAAGCACAAGTTTAGTGGCTGTGCTACATGGAATCAAAGATCCAACATATTCTGCCTCTGAACCATTTGGTGTATGCTTGGAACCTTTTCCACAGTCCTCTGCAGGGCCAAAGGAAGATAGATCAGATGAGGTTGATGAATTGGGTGCAACTAAGCCAAATAAGCTACCTGAAGCACCAGAAGCCGAAGCAGGCAGAATCGACCTAAACAAAGAAGGGCTTGTGCTCCCACATAAAAAGCTACTTGAAAATAAAGATGCTGGTGGTACATAACTAGAAAGAGAAGGTGAGTTTGTAGAACTCCCAAACGGACTTCTCTGCAAATTTGGCACATGTGGCTGGATTGTGAATTCCATCCTTCGAAATTGCCACAGCAGATTGAACAACATAGTTTCCATAAAGATCCTTTAAAAGCTGTACAAGTCAAGAACTGTTTAGCAGCTCCCTAATAATGGTGACATGTTGCTCTTCTTTACAAAGTTTCAAACACTTTTCCACCGCATTAATGCTGAACTTTTACAAAGAAAGACATAGTTCTCATTGCTCAATAACTTTCAAAATCCAAAATATATTGTACATCATAGTTTCCAAATGGATCTTGAGATAACTATTTATGCAACCAAACAATCTCGTTGTGCTCCAGACGAGTGATCAACACATCTTTGGAGAACACAACATCCATGACGGTGTGTTGCAAATGCAGTGCTTCATTACCACATCTTCGCTGAAGGTGATGTTGAGATATTTGATCTTGGAAACAATTCCATTGAAAGCTTGTAAGTGATCTTAAACAAGAAGGGATTTCTCCTAGAAAAATAGTTGAAAGAAAAATCAGTTTTCTTTAGGTACTTCGAACCACATAAGCTGACACTTCCACTGGTTTTCTGATTTCTATGGTCAAAACCTGGTATAAAACCAGATAATTGATTTCTGTCCAACTGTAACTCACAAAGAGAGATAATATTGCCAAGTTCGGGTGAAATGCTGCCTTCAAATTTATTGTCTGCAAGAAGGCTTTTGAGGGTTGATATATTTCCCAGATCTGAAGGAATCTTTCCATTCAAGCCACGATGACTTAAATTAAAAAACTCCAGGTTTCCTAACTCTCCAAGTTCTTTTGGAATGCTCCCTGAGAATTTTTTCTTGTAAAGGACAAGTTTTTGAAGATGGATAAGTTGCCCAAGTTCAGGTGCCAGAATTCCTTGAAGATAAATATCTACCAACTCCAGGGATACGACTTTCCCATCTACACAACTTACTCCACGCCATTTGCAAGGATCTTCATCGTCAGGGTTCCAGTTTGAGAAGGCATTGTAAGGATCCATATTCACACACCCACGAAATGCCAACATTGCCATGCCTTCAGAATTAAGAGACCAACAACTACGAACAGCTAAATACAATAGCAAAATGGCATAAAATTGTTGGAAGGACTGATACCTGACACCTGAGTACGTTTCTCCATTGGCATCTCAACAAGCTCTGTAGCCACTATGGCTGGGCAACTATCTTTTGCAGCCTCCACAACAAAAGTGATTTCTTCAAATTTATGAACTGGGTACCTGAGAAATTTTGTGGGGTGGTTGGTAATCCTTTAATCTTCTACCTACCAAAAATAATTAGAGATATCCACATCACGGATTTTGACATAACGACAAAATGGCTGTAGGTGACTATGCCCATTTTCTCGAAAACCGTGAATTATCTGGGTGAGAAATTAACTGGGTTTGTTTGTCTTACTTTACTGTAGTGCTTCTTCCCTCCAGAAATCATGAGCCCCTAGTTCTCGGTTTGTGGGATATTGTGAAATCAATTTTCTTCTCAAATAATGCTTCATAGTGGTAAGTTTCTTTGAATGTGCAGTAGATGAGAGTATGGTCATTAGGATCACTGTCAACATCATTCCCATCAAAATAGAATCTAGGTGCATCCACACTCTCATTGAACCCCAAAATGCAAAATAAGAGAAAGAGACACATAGAACACGACAGAACCTAAAAAATTCCTCCCCCAATATGGAGAATGTTAAGATTAACAATCTTATAGTAATTGTTATGCATAGGAGAATCAGAGGAGTAGCAAACTATGAGAACCACTGATGGTTTATTGTCTCTATGGTGTGCCTTCCTTATTTCTCTGATAATACTGGAGACCTTTGGAATAATTTTATCTAGCTCTAATGAATTCACAATCAGAACCATCTTTTGCAAGCTACAACCTTTAACAACATGCCAATAATTCCCTGTTTATGCTTCATAACATAGGCAGTGTTTTGCAAGTCTAGCAACTTAATTGGAGGTGGATATTTTTCTGGTCAAATTCCTAAGCGAAACAGAAATGGAACAGATGATGAATGATAGTAGAGATGGTAAGGTATGAGGGGTGAAACATATTGAAAAGGTGCTTTGCAAAGCGAGAGAGACATAGACAAATGGATGGTTACAATAGTTTTCTTATCACCATTCCCTAAATTCTTAACAAATTAAAAAGTTTCAAGTTGGTCTTTACCTCAAGTACTGCTTGCATGATGAAGTTGCTAGGCCTGCTGATAAAAGGAGTTGAACTTGAGGCTGATCCAAAACAAAGCGCTAAGATCAATGCTGATGTATTGCTTGTTGTCATACATATCTGAGCATTGAAGTTATGAAGGCAATCATACTCAAAATTCTGAAGATTTGTTGTCAATCTATTCAAATAATTAAGAATATGAAAAATGTATCTACAGATTTCCGGTACCACTATGCAGTTCTTGTACCAGAACAGAAAAATGTTGCAGCTGGCAAAGTCTGCTGCTGTCCCGAAGATCTTTCTTGGCTGCAATTGTCTGCAAATTTTAGCTTATACCAAACCATAAGATCAACCTTCCATCATGCACATTTACAACAAATCAAATCTCAATAGGAGTCTATATTAGGAACATAAATCAGGTATGAGAACAGAGATCTCCTTCCAACCAACTGCCTTGTCAACTACTGGTGTTCCCTGCTTATTCAGAAAAAAACATGAAAATGTTGTTGCACTGTACTTTGAGCTGGACCAATAACTATATGCAACATTTATTGAAATTTATTGATCTACTATCCTACCCTACTTGAAAAAGGAAACCTTTTCTTCAAGTGTAGAAGTATTTCCAGTGAAGCCATGTGTGTTGCAGATTACAAGCAGGCTCATATCCAAGTATGAAAAATATACCTCAATGGCTGCCTGAACATGAGAGGCCAATTGCTCTAGTGGAGATGATGCCAATAAGTGTTGAAGGATGGAGGGGTATTGTGGCCCGATGACGGTTTGGAACCAAGCTTCAATGTAATCTTTGTTTCCTTGGTTCTCTTTGATTGTCATGCCATGAAGTTCTCTGGATAACTGGTCTTCACACTCCATAATGCACAAAGGATTTGGTGACAAACATGCCAAAAATTCTTCGATATTTGGCTCTAATATCTGCTCTTCATCTGATGTGGTCCATGATTCTTTAATCACTTCTATATGCTCACAAGGACTACTAGAAGAAACTTCTAGATCCTCCTCCTGTGGAATATGTTCATGGATCTCTGGTTCCTCCACTGGTTCCTGAATTACAGGCTCATCCCTGGTATTGTCTCTGGAGTGTGGGAAAGGATTTGAGAAGATCCTTGCAGGGGTATGTCCTCCTTTGCTCAACAAATGCTTGAGCATATTTACATTCTTCTGGTTGGTCTGCTAATCCCTGTCTGGCACATGGATTAGTGTATGGATTTTTTACAAACCGAAAACAAGAACTTTAAGAAAATAAATGAAATCTTGCACACCTCACAAGACAAATTCCAAAGCAGAGCATGTATTCGGATCCTTCATGCTACTAAGACTCTGCTATCACCAAGTTGTCTATTGACATGATAAGTTTTCCCTTTCCATGCATCAATCCAAAAGAAGACACACTGCACCAACACAAAAAGGGGCTTGGAGAAACTCACTAAAGTGAATGCGGCGGGCTAGAACCCTTTTAGAAATAAGGGCACCTTTGCATCTTATCGTTTCTCCTCCTCCGAGTCTTAAATGTTGGTGCACTGAAACAAAAAAACTGAAAGTGCTCCAATCCCTTCAACAACTCCTTGAAAACGACACCAAAAATGTGGGGTTATTTATATCCATAAATTTCGGACATTAAATCATCAATCTGGGGGCTCGTAAGCTTGTGAGATGCAGATAAAGTATATGCAGGACTGGAGCTTACTCTAATGGGAAATATATGACTGCACTAGACCAATAGTAGCATGACTTCTCCAAGAGTGCCAATCCCAGTCTTTCTACCACTCTAATGGTCAAGCATTAAAGGGATTCAAAAGAGGAGTTTCACTCATGAACCATGGCCTTCAGTGGTCAAATGTAAATGACATGTAATGAGAGCTTGAAATACATAAGCAATAATTGAAACTCATACAAGGAATTTATATCTATGGCTAAACTAGCTAACTAAGAACAAATGGAAATAACACAACAAATATTAGAGAATGGGGGCCTTGCCAAACCTAGCACACGCTGTGAGAAAGCTTCAAACTAAGTAAGCACTCAAGCATAGGAACAAAACATCAACAATTGATTATTATGAAATGAAATTCAAAGATTACAAATGTCCAAGCATGTATATTTCTGATGCCAATCCTTCCTTCTCCTCTCCACTCTGCTCATACATTTTATACAAAGAGGCTATACAAAGAGGCATGGGACAAATTGGAACCAATTTCTCCAAATCTAGAGTGTCAATCATGGACAGATTTACAAAATATTGTCTTTGTGTGTTTTTGGTGGATCTTGGTTGAAGAATAACTCAAGATCTGATTACATTTGATCCATTTACAACAAAACTATCTGAAAATAGGCTTGAGTTGGTTCCTTTGCTAACTGGTCGCTCTGTCTGGAGGCATAGTTTGAAAACAACCGCAACAAGAAAGATCCCTCTGAAAGAGCCATGGGTATCTCCCAATCCACACACTTTTTGGAGAAACTTCACTCACGTCACCCAATTGGAGATGTTCTGGACAAAACCCTTGCCACAGATTTTCTAAATTCTCTTCACTGCTTTGGAAATTGCGTCCAAAGTTCGTTACTCGATTTTGCCCGACACTAGTTGTTTGAATTGAAAATCATAAGCTGGAGAGCTATGGAACCATCTTAGGTATGAATTAAGCAACATAGATCCATGTCATCATCCCTAGGAACAAATCCTACTCTTCAGAGTTTGTCACGGAGCTGCATAGATATGCCAACTTTGGAGGCTGCATAAAAACTACATGAACCACGTTGGGCAAACCATCATTAGTAACACCAACAATAATCCTTTCTAATTCATCAAAAATAAAGGAAATTAATGATACTTAACTACCTCAACATCAGTAAGCTTGTTGCGGTATATTTATGAAGAAACACGGTAATTAGGTCAATGAGTAGGTGACATGATGGGGTAAAATGATCATAAAAAGATGACAAATTGGCGATTCAATAGGATCTGCTATTTCCTACTTCAATTGCAACCAAGTGTCCAAGAAGCGAGTCAAATTTCACTCTAGCATGTAACCATGGCCACTCTTGAGCTACCTACAAATAACATGTTAAATATTGGACTCCAAATTTAGCATTGTACTATTCTTTCCTTCATTGTATTCACTGCTTACTTCTTTGGGCCACTGTTAATAAATCTTTAATAGATCGATCCAAATCTTGGTGTCCTTAAAAATCCATTACCTTTACTTGGTAAAATCTTCCTCTCTCCTTAAGTTGTGCTGCCTCTTTCTTCAGTGATTATACTGCCTCTCTCCTCACTGCCTATAATCTTGTTCCATTGTGCCTATGCTGAAGTTATGAAAAATCTATTAAAAATTCAAGAAATAATTAAGTTTTAAAGCATTGGAAGTGCCTTCCACCACACTCACTCACAATGACTAACATATTGCTCCTAAATTCAAAACCTCAAGCAACAGAGCTGTGCAATACCTCTTACTGGATGCACAACGAATAATTGTTTCCTTGAACTTTAATACCATGTTAAAATTTGAAACCTACACAGAAAGAATGACACAATTATGAAGGAGAGGAAATATTCTTATTCATCCATATGATTATAACAATATTACATAGTATAATGGAATTGCTTGTAACGACCTTGTAGTTTAATGGTTAATCCAGTACAAAACGTGCTTCTCTTATTATATGTAAGTAACTAAAACTATTATGCAAATATACAACTATTCTAGTAGTAATATTGAGAGGAAGCAACTCAATAAAATAGATGAAATTACCATCATTGAAGAGAATGCCCATAAATACATGAAAATATGATTTAATGGGATTGTCTACCCTATAGACATTTCGTGCAATGTTTTTTGGCTCATATTTTTCCTTTCGTGCTTAAACACCATAATTAACGAAGTGAAATTTAATAACATCACGATGACACCCTTTTGTCATTTTTTGGAACACCTATCTTGTTCTTGCAATTGTTCTTTCTTTATAGAGGTTCTTTCTKTATAGAGGTTGTTGATTACTGATAAATATGTCACATCAACATCAAACCTTTTTTAAGACTTTATCCAATAGGTTATTTGTCTATGGAGTGTGCCTTCCTTAGTCCATCCACGGGGGTGTCTTCCTTGCTTAGTTCTCCCAACCATTTATTTTCCTCTTAGAACATGCCTTCCTTGCTTAGTTCATCCATGAGGGTGCTATAGGTAATAATATCAGGGACATGACTGYTATCTTTCATTTGTTGAAATAACTTTAATGTGTTGAAATATTGTAACTGCAAAGAGTATTCTATTTATTATTGAGTTATTATTCATATAATCAATCCCCTTTTGTGGATTGATCATGTCGGACATTGTAATTGACCAAATCCCCTTTTGCGGATTGGTAAAACCCTAATTGTATTATGCAAATTAAGAAGTCGCCCCCCAGGCCTAATTAAAGTGGTTTTAACCACTAAGAAGACAAGTTGGCCCCACCCAGTGAAGAGACACCTTTCCAGCGCCTGCCAATTTGTATAAATAAAGGAGGTTAGCGCCTCATTTGTTCACTCACTCGTTCACTCATCAAGTGCGCAAGTTTGGAGAGTTGCAGTTGGGAGAAGAAGGAATAGAGAGGCACATTGCTTAGTGTTGGATATTCTCTAGTGTTTTGGTTTATTGTCTTGGCATTGTATTGGCTACCTATATTAAGGAAGTTTTGCTGGGTTTTCTCCCCCATGAGGGTTTCCCAGGATAAATGTTGTGTATCTTGTGATTGTGTTTCTCTCAGTGATCCTACCTATGCTATGGTTATTTAGTAAACTGAAAAGAAACCTAATAATAGCTCAAAACTTAACATGGTATCAGAGCTAAATTGAAGAGAGCATCTTTAATTGGATAAAGAAAAACGTCACTGTTGCCGTACAAAAAAATCAGGGCTTTTTGTTAGAGATGAACTTTTGCCTAAAAACCATTTAGAAAAGTGCACCCTACCCTCGTGAATCTTGAGGCAGCTTGAGCGCACCTTTTCAGTGGATAGAGCCTCCAGAAAGTCAAACCCTAGTTTTGAATGGTACAAGAAAACCATAAAACCAGGAAACCAAAACCAATACCAGAAGTACTAGTCCAGATTTCCGCAAACTCAGCTTCAAGGGGTAAAATTTGGATTTTCAGAAATTTGAGTGCACCAGCTTACTCGCCTCAGCTCAACGCATCTAGTCCCTAGATCATAATTTCAAAATTTGAAGTTTGAAAAATTAGGGTTTTCTCATTAAACCCTAAGTTACAGTTAGTTGCAATACAAGTTGCAGTTATAACTGTAGTTCCAGTTGCAGTCAAAGATTTTGTAAAGTGTTGGCCAACCGTAAAGTTGAAACACTCTGAAGTTTTGAACGTTTGTTACCTATCACCACCACTACTGGATGGTACCACCACCGGTCGATACTATTAGAGGTATGTACTTACATATGTTTCAACTATACTATTCTAAGGGGTACTTGTAGGAGAAATGATCTCCTATCATAGATCCAAAAGGATCTCAGATCCAACATACTCAGAAGACTAATGCACCCCGGGTTTGATTATCTTGATATGCATCTATTTGTTATGACATTGTTTTGACCTTATGAACATCTAGGTGGTATGTTGAAATCATACTAACCATTGGTCAAAATTATCAAGGATGATTAAATTTGAGTTTATAGAGATTATTCTCTAACTTAGATTTCTATCAAGATAACATATTGTCTTAGTACAAAAGACAGGTTGAAGAAAGCACTTGTCATCTTGAGTGAATGAGACTTGAAAGAAAAGCAACACACTCATTCTTGAGGACAAAACTCCAGGTTCCAGGTTTGATTGATTAAGTTGATAAGATTCAAAGTTGCACATGACGAATTGATAACTACCCCTTTACAAGTAAATACTATAGTTGAGGTAGCAGTCTTTTACAAGTATTATACTTGGTAGAATGTGAACATATTGAGATAAATGCTTAATGTAATCATTTACCAGATACAACTAACATCTCCTCTAGGAGAAATTTCTTGTGTTGGTTCCATGTTACCTTGGAGGAATGTTTGATCAAAACACTAGAAGAGCGTTGATCTCATTTCATATTGTATCTCTTACTTTTGATCTTTGTTTCAGGCAGGTCATAAGTGATATCCCTAAAGGAGCTATTGTGACGATTATTCGTGCTATTGTTTTATTACTATTATCAAAATAATATTATTCTTGCATGCTGTTTTGATGACCTTGGTTCAAGTCACAGGTGATAACCCTGAGGAATCTATAGTGAAGGTTACATAAGGCAACAGATTAGATGAGACATGAAGCAAACTACCCAAGTCGTGCACATGACGATATACATCCATGTACCAAAGAAGATGATGAAGAAGTTGTTTTTGAGATCCAGAGTATCTTATAGGGAGATTGATTGTAAGGAGCATAAGGCTCCGAAGATGACCAGACATTAGAACAAGAACTCACAAAAGACTTGGTCAAAGGATAATGAAGCCAACTTGATGGAAAGCAAAACTTGTTTGAAGTCTGACTCAACCTTTCATATTTAGACTTGGTATTCAACACCAAGTATACCCCATAAGAGATGATGGAGTCCTTGTAGACTTAGAAGAAATCGAGAGTAAGCCTGATCTCAGAAAGGATCAGATGAAGAGACAACTTCCAGGTCTGGGAGACAGATGCCATGAGAAGACTAGATCGTAGCTTCATAAACTTCTAGGAGATATGGAATCTCCTGGGAAGATTCCCTTGTTTCAGTAACAGAGAAGGAAGCCAGTCAGAAAGACTAGGATATGGATTTTTCCGTGAGATTAGAAGAGAAGTCAGTATTGACTTCCAAGATTGATATAACAGATCAAGCATGTTGCAGATCTACAAAGACTGATGTGTGTCCAGAGGATTCTCCCAGCAAGAGGGAGAAGACTATGATGAGACACTTACTCCAGTAATTGAAGAAATAGTTCCAGTATTCATGAAAACAACTAGAACAACCATGATTCATACATAGTATGAGATGCAGGGGGAGAAATCTCCATATTTAAAATTGAGTGGCAGTTTGTGTAGTACATTAGTTGGGTCATGGAGACATGACTACAATAAAATATAGAGTTACCTCCATGAAAGGAGAAGAGATATCTTCAGTATCAATTACTGAGCCACTCTCAGTTTCAGATGAAGTTGTTGCCATGATGGACTAAAGGAGTTACTCTCAGATTTCAACAATCATAGTGAGAATGAAGCAACCATTCTCAGCTTCAGAGCAGCTGTAGGTGCAGAGTCCCAGTTCCAGAAGGAACATTTGCAGAAAGAGGAGAGGACATACTCTCAGGTAGTGAGACATATAGTGCTTTGCTAAAAGCACATAGAGCTAACACATGATTGTGCAGATTGAGTTGCAGCTGAGCAAGTATACTAGGTTGGTACAAAGTGATGTGAAAATTTGATTTGAAGTTGAATATAGAAATACTCATGTCTACAATATGAACCAAGCTCCTAGAGCTTGGTATGGCAGAATTGACAGTTTCATGATGAGCTTGGGCTTTACCAAGAGTAAAGCTGATTCTAACCTATACTTCAAGGTTATGAACCAGTTATATTATTGTTATATGTGGATGACTGATATGGATTTTATGAGCAGAACGAAATGAATACAAATTATTAAAATATGCTTAATACATAATAACAAAGATACAATAAAATTGGTTTTCTATTCAATAAGGAAATAAGCTAAAACTGTAAAATGCAACGGAAAACAAGCTTGCTAGAATGATGGCGACTTATCTTTGAGAAGAGATGTGACAATTGCGCTCATTCACAAGAAGATTACAATGAGGATCTGAAGGCCTTTTTACAATAAACAGGAATGTCAAAAACCCTAGACATCCAAAAACCTAACCCTAGGAGATGAAGCGCCAAAAGTCATGTGGGCCCTGTTTAGGTAAGTTAGTACATCAACTTCTCAGGGTCGTAACTTTTGCATACAATATCTGTTTTAGGCGCACGATAGCCCGTTGGAAAGGCATCATCGAGGAGATTAATTTTCGGGGCTTAATCAAATCTTTTGACTATTTTTGAGAATCTCAATTCGGAAAAACCTTCATTTAGGCCCTCAAAATGGCCCCGAAAGTTAAAAACTGCTAAAAATAGTAAATTGCCAAAATTGTCAGAAAAATGTTTTGAGTGAGTTGGAAAAGGTGGGTGGCCACCGATATCCACCTGGATCAATCCTCCCTCCTTAGGAAGCAATGGTATCCATTGCGTTGAGTTCCCCCATCAGATGAGGAGATTTCTTCTGCATTTGGCCCCAGGTGAGCCACTTGCCTTGGTGCAGGAGCTGCCCTGCTTTGACGACTCGATAAAGATGGATCCTTTGTTGTCGAGTGCCATTAATATGTGTGTCCACAATATGATCACTGGATTCTTGTTGCATGCAATCAAGGTTGAGCTCTGTTGGTGTCAACTGCTCTGCTTATATTTCTGAGGTGTCCAATAATGGTGGGAAATATGGCCAAAGGAAAGCCACGTTGAAGACTGGGTGCAGGCCAAGGAAACAGGGAGTGTTGAGCTCAAAAGAATTGTCGCACACAGCCTTGGTGATGGTGTACGACCCATAACAAAGTGGGCGAAGCTTCTGATGGGGCCCTGTAAGGCATTCTTTCTGCAAGTGCAACCAAACTTTGTCTCCCACCTGAAACTTATGTGGCACCCGATGTTGATTATGGCATTGCTTGTACTTGGCATTAGACTTCTGTAGAATATCCTGAACTTGTTGGATGATGTGCTGGATCCTCTTAATGAACCGGGTGGCTTTGTCAGCTTCTGGTGGATTAGGGGATGAGTCGACCGAGGTGGTCACTAGGTGTAGGGCAACATCCATGGTGCCCAATGGTTGGAATCCCAACCCCACCTGAAAGGGGCTATGACCAATTGAGCTATGAAGGGCTTGATTGTAGCTATGCTGGACATGGGGAAGACTCTCATGCCATGTGCAGGGGTGTTTTGAATTGTTCATGTGCAGGATATGTACGATCATCCGATTGACGACCTCAGTTTGGCCATCTGTCTGGGGGTGGAAGGCAGTGGATTTGGTGAGCTTGGTATCCAACAGTGACCAGAGGCTCGAACATAATGTGCTGAGGAACCGACTGTCATGGTCTGAGATAATGGTTTGTGGGATCCCAAAATGTAACCATACTCGTTCAAAGAAGATCTTGGCAGTAGCTTCTGTTGTGATGTTCTTCTTGCAGGCGGCTAGAATCACCATCTTGGAAAAACAATCAACAACCACAAAAAAATAGTCATTTCCCCTCTTGGTGGACGAGAGGCCCGACATGTAGTCCATTGAGATGGATTCCCACAACCTGTCAGGAGTAGGCAGAGGGGTGTACAAACCCTGTTTCTTAGTGGTCGGTTTGGCAATAGCGCAGGAGATGCATGACCTGATATACTTGCCGACATCCCGTCAAAGTTTCGGCCAGTAGAAATGTTTTTGCAACACTGCCACTATATTTTCGACGCCAAAGTGTCATGCCAACCAACTGTAGTGATCTTCCCAATTCAGCTTCGCGTGCTCGCTTGATGAAATGCAGAGACGACCCAAACGACACAACAACCCATCTTGAAGATGGAAATTAGTGACCATTGAGTTGGCGCCCAACATTTGGTAGGTGGTGGAGAAGTCATGGTCTATCTCGTAGAGGTGGGGCCATCCGTAGGTCTCATGGATACAAGAATCTAGCACCGTGGTGACTGTCGCGACTGGAGGTCGACTGAGGAAATCAACAACTCGGTTGTTACTTCTTGTTTTATACTTGATGTTGAGGTGGAACTGCTATATGTATGTGGATCACTTCTGATGACAATCATTCTACAATTTTCCTTGGGTCTGCAGGAACTGTAGTGGCTTGTGATCAGTGTGGATGATTGTCTCCTTCCCAAGAATGTAATGTCTCCATTGGCGGCAGGCTTGCACAATGGAGTACATTTCTTTGTCATAAGTAGGGTATTTACGGACAACATCTGATAGTGTCTCACTATGATATGCCATGGTGTGGCCGTGTTGAGTGAGAACGATGCCCAAAACATAGTCTAAAGCATCTGTCTCGATCTCAAAGGGATGTTGCAGGTCCAGTAATGAAAGTAATGGGATGAACACAAATGCTTCTTCAAGTCATCGAAGGCTTGTTGTTGGGACAGGCCCCACACAATTTTTTCCTTATCTCCACCCCTGGTTACTTGGCTGAGGGCCCATGCGATATGAGAGAATCCCAACACAAACCTGCGATAGAATTGGCGAGGCCCAAGAAGATCCGAAGTTCAGTGAGTGTGGTTGGGGTTGGCCAGTCACGAATGACCTGGATCTTGGCTGGATCCACATGTACACCATGCTGATCAACGATGTAGCCTAAGTAATGGACCATGTTCATGCCGAAGAAGCATTTTCCAAAGTTTTTATATAGTTTGTGCTGCCACAGGGTGTGAAAAACTTGCTGAATATGCTGCAAGTGTTCCGCCCAGGTCTTGTTGTAGGTGAGGATGTCATCTAGATACACCACTACAAAAGCATTGGTGAAATTTCGTAGGATATCGTCCATCATCCTCATAAAAGTTGTTGGAGCATTTATCAAACCAAAGGGCATGACCAACCATTCAAAAAGACCTTCTTTTGACTTGAAGGCGGTCTTCCATACATCTATCTATTCTATTGGGACCTGGTGGTAGCCATAATTCAGATCAATCTTATTGAAGTATTTGGCCCCTGTGAGCTGATCAAGGAGGTCGTCGATT